>CM021101.1:500485870-500677293 GCA_007115665.2 Sequoiadendron giganteum | reverse complement strand
TCCAAACAGTGATGTTCCAGTGGTTCCTCATGCTCCGCAACAACAACAACAACAAATACCACAAACTCTTGTGAATGTTGGACGATTTTCAAGGCTAAGTAGACCTCCAAAAATATTTTTTCCCTCTTTGTATTATATTTTATTGACTGATTTTGGTGAACTATAATGTTATGATGAAGCTATGCAAGTGGATACCAAGTTTTAGTGGGAGCATGGAATGGAAGAAGAAATGGACTCCTTGTTGAAAAATCAGTCTTGGGACTTATGCAAGTTACCTGTAGGTAAAAATACTTTACCAAATAAATGGGTTTATAGGATGAAAGAGGAAGATGGAGGTAAGAAAATATTTAAGCCACGTTAGTTGTCAAGGGATTTGCACAGAAAAAGGGTATTGATTTTGATGAAATATTTTCTTCTATTGTTAAAATGACTTCTATTCGTACTATTTTAAGTGTTGTGGCTACTAAAGATTTACATTTAGAATAGCTTGATGTTAAAATAATATTTCTCCATGGTGATTTGGAAGAGGAAATATATATGGAACAACCACAAGGATTTGAGGTCAAAGGTAAGGAGAAACTAGTGTGCAAATTGAAGAAGAGTTTATATGGCTTGAAACAAGCACCTTGACAATGGTATATTAAATTTGATAGTTTTATGGCTAAGCAAGGATACAACCAGTGTAATTTAGACCATTGTGTTTACTTTAGGAATTTAGATGATGATAGCTGACGAGGTATAAATAACCTCATGAAAATAATAAGCCAAATACCCTTCCTTATTTCTCCCAATCACTTTTACCTTGCCAATTGTTTATCTTTAGGATTAATAATTTCTTGCTTTTTGTAAAAAATGTATAATCTTTATTTCTTGAAATCGATTGAAATAAGATGACCACTGCTAACATAATTGTATATTTTTAGTTTTTTATAGGTCATTATGCATGACTGAGTGGACTTAATGCAGATTTCAAATAGTTGAAGATAAAGCTCTGGAAGTCTAGGCACTGGAATTTTAGGAAGTGCATAGTGGGTCGAGTATTTTAATGCTTTCAGTTTAAATAATTTATGGATCACTTTGATCCTTTTAAATGCTTTATGTTATGGACTTAAGTTCGTTAGTTAGTTGAATTCTGTTGCATAAGTTTTCAATGGTGATCTTCACCATCTGAATTTTTTGATTTTGTTAGCAGCTTTGTATAAATATGTAACCGCCATAAACAATGCATACTGGATATCATTATGTTGTCATAATGCACTTTTAAACTATGTCTCTGAGTTACACTTTCTTTTGATATGAATAAAATAAGCTTTACCAGTCTTATTCTGAGTTACTACATCTGTGTAATGGAATTATCTTGGATGGATTAATTTTGAAGAGTACATAAGTTCATGTGATCTGAGTTAAAGCGTAGACTCACCCGAGAGTTGGCCACTCGAGGGAAATTTCGTAGGATAGATAAGTATTTTCATTTTTAATTCTGTTATTTTTATTTTGTGCATGATAAATGTGAATGAACGTAGTTTGTATGTGTCGAGCTCTATTAAGTCATTCCTGCAGGTTGTAGTTTGATTTTATAATCATTAGTTCTATTTATCTAAAGTTTTGTAGCCCTCACTGTGGTTATTAGTTGTAGGTTGTTAAGTTCATTTCCGTTAACAGTTAGATGTTAGTTGATACTTGTTGTCATTTAAACCTTACAATTCAATTTTAAACATTTCTTTCTAGTTTAATTGTTTCATACTTTCTAGCTTAATCATTTTATGATTTGTAGTTTAATTGTTTCATGCTTTCTAGTTTAATTGTTTCATGCTTTCTATTTTAATCATGTCATGATTTATAGCTTAATAATTTCATGCTTTCTAGCTTAGACAACTTTATGCTTTCTGGTTTAAATGGAATTTTAGTTTAAGTTTTGTTTACAATTGTTCCAAATATTTAAACAATCTAAGAGAGTTAGTCAGGATGTTTCTTATTGCATACAACCCCCAAAATCTACACGGTTGATATATTTGATGCGTTTTCAACTAAATTCATAGAACTTAATGATAGCCTACCACTTTTTGGCACCATTACCGGGGAGAATATTCCTTTTCTAGTGTTAGTAAGAGACTTATTGAATACCTCTGTTAGAAAAAAAATAGTTGCTTGACATCTTTTTCTGCATGGTTAGGAAATGAGGCTCGCAAGGAAGATTCATACCCAAACCCCCCACAAGACATTCCAACAACAAGCAAGGAGGAAGAAGTCTCAGCTGAAGAAATTTTTGAACAATTGATCGAACGAGATCAAACTGAGATCTACCTTCCTACCCTAGAGATTCACCCATTAGAACAAAAATTTCAAGAGGAACACATTCCTTTGAACATTATGGGTGACTATAGAAATGTCACCAACCTAGTAGGGGGAGCACACACATTTACTTATTCTATTGCGATCGATGCAAATGATGATACACCTATGAAAAACATTTCATTTGCCTTCTTTCCAACCTTCAAAGGTTTATCCTTCGAAGACCGTAATCAATTTCTATTTGAGTTTAATGTTTTGTGTCAAACATATGACTACAAGAATGATAACCAGAAACTACATTTTTTTCTTTCCACCCTGAAAGATGCTACAATGCATTGGTTCGTGGGATTAGCTTCAAGGTCTATTGCCTCTTGGGATGATATGGAGTTTTCCTTTATGGATAAATACCAGAGTTATTGTAGAGTCAGCGATAGGAAAGAAGAGTTGTTCAAACTAAGGAAAAATGAAGATGAAAGCCTAGAAGATTACATGGATAGGTTCATCTTCTTATCAAAATGATGCGGCGAAGAATCCATAAGTCTAGAGATTTTGAAGACCATATTTCTCAAAGGACTTGATGAAGATGCTAGGAGGAGCCTAGATTTAATGGGAAAAGGAGATGTGTGTCAACTTGGACTTGAAGACATTACTAAGTTATGTCAAAATTTCTCTCGTACTCGAGGAGGTATTCATAAAACTACACTTTTCAAAGATTCTAATGAGATAGGAAAAATGTGTGAGGAGATAGAAAATATTAAAGCTAACATTCTTATTCAACTAAACACCACACTGGATGGAATACAGGCTAAAACACGTAACCCTGAAACCTTATCCATCTATTATCCTAGGTGTCGAAACAAAAATAGCTTAAGGGATGGCCCTTTGGACAAAAATAATGTTTGTCAAGTTTGTGAGAAGAGTCATGCCACTGATCAATGTGAGATCTTGAATGCAAGCAAGAATTCCAAGAAAATGACATCTCAAGTTGAGGAAGAAGTCAACTTTGTAAATCCACAACCTAGAGGGAATTTATCGTATGGTCAAAATTTAAATCCCGCCTTGCGACCTCCAAACAATTGGAATAACAATCAATGGGTGGAAACTTGGCCTCAAGCACCACCTAACTGGAGAACTTACCCTTGGGGACAACCTGAATGGGAAAATCAATCATGGGGAAACCCTCAATGGTAGAATCAGACTCAACAATAGTGGTATCCTCCTTGAAATCCTATGCCTCAATGGAACCAACCTCAAAATTAGTTCTATATCAAACCGAGAAGGATGCCTACTCCATAATAGAATCTTTTACCAGCTCCTCAGAACCCTCAACAAAATGAGCAGCTTAACCAACCAAAAATTCTAGCGTAACCTATTCCTAACCTGAAGAATAATCATTAGAACACACTAGTTTATTCCACAAAATAGGACAACGTGACTGGACTTAATGTTATCTATTATGGAAACTTGCAGTTAAGGTCAGGAAAAATACTCCAATAGCCGACCATAGTTGAGATTCTGCATGAGCATATTAAATAATCTACTGAGATGGATAATAAATCTTCCACACATATAGATCCAAACCCAATGAGTACCCAAGACAAGACCCTTCAGCCCTCTCCAACTGGAATTTTTGAGTTACCTCAAGAGGAGGGTGGTCAATCTCCAACTGATCCTTTAAACGACTCCACTTTGAAAGAGAAAACTCAGCACCTTTTTCGAAGCATTTGAAATCAACCAATTTGAAAAATACTCCATAAATTGTTGGTATGTGGTGACTGATCATGCTATACTGTACACTCTTCATGTATCCTCTAAAAATCATCGAAAAAGGAAAAACTGACTTTGTAGAACCCTAATTTCTAGAAGCTTCTAAAAAGCTTGTTATAAGTGGTTGGGATGAGAGTTGTAGTATGGAATTATTCATGATATTGTAATATGTTTTTCAATGGATAATAAAATCATTGCATGGCTGCGGTTTGGTGAATGTAGCCCATATTGGTTGAACCATGTTAAATTCTTTGTGTTATAATTTTCTATGTGTGTTTTATTTCTCGGTTTATTGATAAAATCTGCATTTAACTTTTAGATATCTTACTTCTAACCCTAACAAGTGGTATCATAGGAAGGTTTTTTTCAGTTATGCTTCGCAGGAAGGTCTCATGGTTGAGTGGGAGTAATGACATACAAGGGTAAGTTGAAGGTTGAGAAGTTCAATGGGAAGAACAATAAATTATGGAAGATGCAGATGGAGGACTACCTCTATCAAAAGGATTTATGGTGGCCATTGGAAGGGAAAAACAAGAAACCCTTAGCAATGTCTGATGAGGATTGTGATATTTTGGACAAAAAGGCACTTGGTAGTATTTGTTTATGCTTGGAACAATCGGTGGCATTCAATATTACAAAATCAAAGATAACTCAAGAGTTGATGGAAACCCTAGCAAAGTTATATGAAAATACTTCCACTTCGAATAAGGTATTTCTTATGAAGTTTTTATTTAATATGAAAATGGTAGAAGATGGGTCAGTTTCTGATCATTTAAATGAGTTTAATATGGTTACTAGTCAATTAAATTCTGTAAATGTAAAATTTGATGAAGAAGTTAGGGCTCTTTTGATTCTGTGTTCTTTTCCTGAAAGCTGGAATAGCTTGGTAATGGTTGTTAGCAATTCTGTTTTTGGTTCAAATAAATTGAAATTTGATGATGTTGTTGGTGTTATTTTGAGTGAGGAAATTTGTAGGAAAAACTCAAGTGGAACATCCACATCAGGCAGTATTTTGAATGTAGAAAGCAGGGGCATAAAAAAGGAGAGAGGAAACAATTCTGGAAGTCGTGAGAAGTCATGAGGAAAATCAAAGGACAAGAGGTCCCAATCTAGAGAAAAGAGGGATTGCTGGTACTGTGGTAAGCTGGGTCATTTAAAGAAAGATTGTTGATCTCGAAAAAATAAAGGGGACAAAAAAGAAGGAAATAAAGAGGCAAATGTGGTAAGTAATAAATCTGATGAGGATGCTTTGATTCTTTCCCTTAACAATGTTGATGATTCT
Source organism: Sequoiadendron giganteum (assembly GCA_007115665.2). NCBI lineage: Eukaryota > Viridiplantae > Streptophyta > Pinopsida > Cupressales > Cupressaceae > Sequoiadendron > Sequoiadendron giganteum. Next base: position 500,671,952 of record CM021101.1, on the reverse strand, counting down.
TGGGTGTTAGATTCAGGGGCTTCATTTCATGCTACGCCCCATAGAAATTATTTTCTTGATTATGTCCAAGGGGATTTTTGGCTAGTTTATTTGGGAGATACTGAACCCTTTCAAATTGTTGGAAAGGGGAGAATCAAGATTAAGTTTCAGAATGGGAATCATTGGCTACTACATGAGGTAAGGCATGTTCCAAAGTTAAGAATAAATTTAATTTCAGTAGGGCAACTAGATGATTAAGGTTGTGTTGTTACATTTAGTGATAAAAATTGGAAGGTTACAGAAGGTGCCTTAGTGGTAGAAAAAGGTGTGAAATTAGGCACCTTATATATTTGTATAGGTCATATTGTTCCTTCTACTTTAGCTATTGCAAATAAAAATCAATATTCAGGAGTAGTTGCTACAATTCAGCAGGAAAAAAATTGGATAGTTGCTATGGATTCTGAATAAACACTATGGCATAATAGACTTGGGAAGATGAGTGCAAAAGGTATGAAAATACTTCATTCAAAGAATGTTATACTAGATCTAAAATGTGTTAATATGGATTTATGTGAAAGTTGTGTGTATGGAAAACAAAAGAGAGTTAGTTTTCTCAAGGATGGGAAACAAAAGAAAGATGAGAAATTGGAGCTTGTGCATACAGATGTATGGGGACCAGCTCAGGTATCTTCTCTCAGTGGCTTTTAGTATTATGTTACATTCATTGATGATGCAACTAGGAAGGTATGGATCTATTTCCTTAGGAAGAATAATGATGTATTTGAAACTTTTAAAAATTGGAGAAACTTGGTTGAGAATGAGACGGTTAAAAAGTTAAAGTGTCTCAGATCCGATAATGATGGTGAGTATTGCAGAAAAGAGTTTGAAAATTATTGTTCCTCTAATGGTATTCGTAGGAATAAAATGATTCCAAGGACTCCACAGGAAAATGGAGTGGCTAAGTGCATGAATAGAACAATCATGGAGCATGCACAGACTATGAGATTGCATGCTGGGCTGACTTTAAACATGTGGGAAGAGGCTGTAAACACTATTTTTTATTTGATTAATAGAGGTCCCTCTAATCCTTTGGGTTGTGGTATTCCAAAGGAAGCATGGATAGGTAAGAAGGTGAGTTATTATTTTCTCACAACCTTCGGTTGTGAAGCATTTGCACATGTAGATTCTGAAAATAGAACCAAGCTTGATGCAAAATCAAAGAAATGTATATTTGTTGGATATGGCATTGATGAATTTGGTTATAGGCTTTGGGATTTTGAAAATAAGAAAATTGTGAGAAGCAGGGATGTCATATTCAATGAGAAAGTGTTGTACAAAGATATGTTGCAACAATATGAGAAGAAAGAAAATGATTATGCAATGTTGGATGATACTCCAAACAATGATGTTCCAGTGGTTCCTCATGCTCTGCAACAACGACAACAACAATTAAAACAAACTCCAGTGAATGTTAGATGATCTTCAAGGATAAGTAGACCTACATAAATATTTTCTCCCTCTTTGTATTCTATTTTATTAATTGATGTTGGTGAACTAGAATGTTATGATGAAGCTATGCAGGTGGATACCAAGGTTCAGTGGGAGCATGGAATGGAAGAAGAAATGGACTCCTTGCTGAAAAATCAGACTTGGGAATTATGCAAGTTGCCTGTAGGTAAAAAGGATTTACCAAACAAATGGGTTTACAAGCTGAAAGAGGAGGATTAAGGTAAGAAAAAATTTAAAGCCAAATTAGTTGAAAAGGGATTTACACAAAAAAAAGGATACTGATTTTGAAGAAATCTTTCCTCCAGTTGTTAAAATGACTTTTATTCATACTATTTTAAGTATTGTGGCTGCTGAAGATTTGCATTTAGAACAACTTGATGTTAAAACAACCTTTCTCCATGGTGATCTAGAAGAGCAAATATTTATGGAACAACCATAAGGATTTGAGGTCAAAGGTAAGGAGAAACTAGTCTGCAGATTGAAGAAAAGTTTATATGGCTTGAAGCAAGCACCTCAACAATTGTATATTAAATTTGATAGTTTTATAGTTGAGCAAGGCTAGAACAGGTGTAATTCAAACCATTGTGTTTATTTTAAGAGGTTAGGTGAAGATAGCTACATTATTTTATGTTTATATGTTGATGATATGGTTGTAGCGGGGTCTAACATGGATCACATAAAGGAGTTATAACAACAATTAGCAAATTCATTTGCTATGAAGGATTTGGGGTTAGCAAAAAAAATCCTTGGTATGAAGATTACAAGAGATAGGAAAAATAGGAAATTGTTTTTATCTCAGGTTGATTATGTTAAAAAGGTGTTGCAGATATTTCATATGGAAAATGTGAAAGCTGTTAGTATAGCTTTGCCCAGTCATGTCAAATTGACTAAGGATATGTGTCCAAAGACACAAGAGGAGGAAGAAAAAATGTCCGAGGTACCATATGCTTCAGCTGTAGGTAGTTTAATGTATGCCATGGTATGCATGAGACTGGATATTGTACATGTTGTAGGAGTTGTTAGCAGGTATATGAGTCATCTCGGAGTTGAGCATTGGAATGCGGTAAAATGGATTCTCGGGTACTTTAGAGGTACACCCAATAAATGTTTATGTTTTGAGGGCTCTAATACTGATTTAAAAGGCTATGTTGACTCAAATTTTGTAGGGGATATAGATACCATTCAGAGTACCATAGGTTATGTATTTATAGTTGGTGGGACAATTGTGAGTTGGATTTCTCGGTTGCAAAAGGTGGTTGCTTTATCCACCACAGAGGTAGTGTAGCTACAACAAAGGTAAAAAGAAGATGATATGGCTGAAAATTTTCATCGAAGAGTTGGGAAAACAACAGGCTGAAAATTACTTGTTTATAAATAGCCAAAGTGTTATACATCTTGCAAAGAATTTTGCCTTGCACTCTAAAATCAAACACATATAGTTGAGATATCATCGCATTCGGTCAGTGTTAGAGGATGGATAGGTAAAGCTGGAAAAGATACATACAGATGCCAATCCAACGGATATGTTTATGAAGGTAGTGACAAGGGAGAAGTTGAGCTCCTCTTCAGCTTTGGTTGGCCTTCAAGGTTGAATTGAAGTATAACAGAGTAGTAGGGTCCAAGGTGCTTATTTCCAATGGGAGCTATAAGTGTAGCGATGTCGTCCAGGTTCAGTCTCCAAGTGGGAGATTGTTTGGTGTGGAGCAGGATCAGTCTCCAAGTGGGAGATTGTTGGTATGTGGTGACTGATCATGCTAAATCACCAAAAAAGGAAAAATTGACTTCGTAGAACCCTAATTTCTGGAAGCTTCTAAAAATATTGTTATAAGTGGTTGGGATGAGAGTTGTAGTATGGAATTATTCATGATATCGTAATATGTTTTTCACTGGATAATAAAATCATTGGATGGCTACAGTTTGGTGGATGTAGCCCATATTGGGTGAACCATGTTAAATTCTCTGTGTTTTATTTCTCGATTTATTGATAAAATCTGTATTTGACTTTCAAATATCTGCCTTCTAACCCTAATAGAAATGTCCTTATCCACCGAATCCACGTTGATACAATAGATTAAAAAATTATAGATTGAATTTCCTTTGTTACAAGGAATCAAAGAGATTCCTAAACTAAACCAATTGATCAAATAGTTTTGTATAAAAACACCAGGAAGGAAACCAAAATGGATTAATACCATTCACATAAATGGTTATCTAGCTGAATTTTTGGCTAGAAAAACCACAACTCTGAAATATGACCTAGGTAGTCTACTCATAACAGTAACAATCAATGAGGTAGCAATACCTAATGCACTAGTGGACCTAGGGGCAACCATTAACGTAATGATTTTAGATGTAATGGAGAAGTTGGGACTCACTAATTTACATCCCACAACTACAGTGTTATAAATGGAAAATCAATCCATCGCTATTCCAAAAGGCGTCTTAGAAAATGTTCTCGTTAAGGTTGATGGTTGGGAATATTCGATGAATTTCCAAGTAATCCAATCTCTCACACCAAAGGATAGTTATCCTATAATTCTAGGGAGGCCATGGCTAGCCACTATTGTAACCAATTGACTACAGAGAGGAAGGAATGAACATTTCACATGTTCCTAGTAGCAAAAATGTATTCATGTATCCTCCTGCTAAACCTGTTGAGCATAACAAAGTTTGGGTTGATGAACCCGATGGTCCTCACGAATAAGAAAATTTAGCCTCATTTTCTATGGTAGTCATAAAACAACATGGTGAAGAATTAGAAGATGATTTGGAAAAAATATGGAAAATATTACGATGGACTCAAGTGATGAAGAGATGTTAGACATAGATGAGATTCTAGGGGACCCAATCAATAGTTATCACACTAAATTTGATCACACTAGCTTCATGGGATTACCTTGTCCTCTAGCTCATATCATTCCAAAAATGGATCACTTCTTTGAAGGTATTGCCAGAATTCATAATACAATACCACATAGCTGTCCTCTCAACACTTTGACTAGAGAAGTTTATACTATCACTTCCAACCATCCATGGGTCAAAAACCATTATGTTACTTCCAGGAAAAACCTTGAATATCAATAACTGGTTGATAGAGCCAAAAGAGCACAAATTGTTTGATATCTTAGTGAATATATCTAAATCTTTTGCTTGGGACTATATAGACATGAGGGGAATACATATAAGTGTTTTTAATCACCACATCTATACTGAGGATGTTAGACCTATTCGTCAACCTCAGTGAAGGCTCAATCCTACTTTGAAAGACATTGTTAAAACTGAAATTGAGAAACTCTTGCAAGTAGGGTTTATTTATCCCATTTATGATAGAAAATGGGTTTCACCGCTAGTAGTGGTTCCAAAGGAAAATGGGAAGTGGAAAGTGTGTTTTGATTATAGGGAACTTAACAAAGCCACCCATAAAGATTACTTCCCTCTACCCTTCGTAGACCAAGTATTGGACAATTTGGCTGGAAGAAAGTACTTCTCATTATTGGATGGATTTAGTGAATATAATCAAATACAAGTTGCAGCTGAAGACCAAGACAAGACAAATTTTACTTTCCCTTGGGGGACTTTCACATATCACGTCCTTCCCTTTGGGATATGCAATTCTCCTGCAACATTTCAGAGAGCTATCTTGGCAATATTCGTTGAATTAGTAAACGATTGTGTGGAGGTCTATATGGACGACTTCATAGTGTATAGGTCAAATTTTGATGAAGGCCTTCAAAATATGGAAAAAGTTTTGAAGCGATGTGAGGAACATTAGCTACCCATGAGTCACAAAAAAATTCTAATCATGATGGAACAAGGAATAGTATTGGGACACCATATTTCAACTGAAGGGATAAAAGTGGATCCTAAGAAAATCGAGGTGATACAACAACTTGTGACTCCAAAAAACAAAACTAACGTTAGGAGTTTCTTAGGACATGATAGATACTATCAGAGATTCATAGATAATTTTAGCAAGATTGCAGCTCCTATGTTTTCCCTCCTTCAAAAGAATGTAGGTTTCATCTGGACGAATGAGTGTCAATCATCAATTGAGATAATTAAGGAGAAACTCCTCTATTCTCTTTTCCTACGTGGACCGAATTGAAACCTTTCATTCCATATTTATGTAGATGCTTCTGATGATGCTATTGGGGTGATATTAGGTTAGGAGGATGAGAATGGGGGAAAACATACTATATAATTCATTAGTAAGAATCTGACTCCCACTGAATGGAATTACACCACCATAGAGAATGAATTCTTAGTTGTAGTACATGCAATCATTAAATTATGACATTACATAATAGGGTACAAAGTCATGTTCACAAACCACTCAACCATTAAGTACCTAATGAATAAACTTGTAGTAAATAGACGGATAATCAGGCGGTTATTGTTGTTACAAGAATTCAACGTTACCATTATTGACAAACCAAGGAAGTTTAATGTAGTTGCAGATTTCTTATCTCACATCAAACAAGATAATGGAGATTGTGCTCCTATGCAAGATGAGTTTCTAGATGAAAATTTGTTTTCCATCTCCACTAATACCCCTTGGTTTGCCGATATCGCCAATTACTTGGCCACCCGATTTCACATCAAAACAAAAGAAATGTCTTGTTCAAGAAATCACTCCATTCAAGTGGATTAATGGGATATTATTTCGATGCAGTCCTGATATGGTCTTACAATGTTGTATAAGGGTAGACAGAACATATAGCATCCTCAGAGCTTGTCATGATGACCCTTCGGGAGGCCATTATTTTGCCAAGAGGACATCTCATAAGATTTTGGGTGCAGGGTATTACTGGCCCTCTATGCATAAAGATTTCAAGAAATATGTTTGTCACTGTGATAAATGCCAAAGAGTGGGGAGACCCACTAAATCTAACAAGATTCCTCTACAATCCTAGGTAGTTCTTGAACCATTAAAAAAATGGGGATTAGATTTTATTGGTCCTATAGACCCCTCTTCACAAGGAAAATAATACATTTTGGTCTATATAACAAGAGCCCCTAAAATAATTGTCACAGATCGAGGACCCTAATTCATGTCCAAAATTTTGTTAGCTTTCATTGATCATTTCTAGGTAAGCCATAAGAAGTCATCACCCTACCACCCCCAGGAAAATGGTCAAGTTGAAATTACTAACAAGGAGCTAGAGAACATTTTAACAAAAATAGTTTCATCAGGGAGAAAAGATTGGGCCAAGAAACTACCTGAAGCCATTTGGGCTTATAACACCACGTCTTGGAAATCAGCTACTAGTTTTAGTCCGTATGAGTTGGTTTTTGGGAAGAAACCCCTTTTACCTATTGAATTTGAATTGCAAACCTTGAGGACAATAATGGAGTTAGGCCTATATCTCAAATGAGACCAGATTGAACGAGTCTTACAACTTAGTTAATTAGATGAACTCTATTTAGATGTTGTCCACCAAACTGAACTTGTGCAACAACTGAAAACCTAACATGATAAACATATAAAGAAAAGAGAATTATAACATTGTTATATGACCCCTGATATAAAGATCACCAAGGGAAATTGAGGACTCATTGACTGGGGCCATATGAAATCTTTGAAGTTTTTCTAAATGAACCAGTGTAGCTCGAACCATCTTGGTCAATGTACATCGATAACGCATTTACCATAAACCAGTTAATAGGGAAGAATTTACAAAAATGGTGGAAATGCAAGGAGAAATCAAATGCATTGAATCTTCTACGGTAGAGCCAATGTAGTTTTTTTATTTTTATTTTGCTATCACTTATTGAAATAAAACAAACAAACACAAATTTTTCCTGTGTATGTATTTACTTTATTTTAAAGCATTTCTTTTGAATTATTCATATTTTGGACTTGGCTAAATTTCATTTTTGTTTTGTAGGATTTTATTAAACACAAATTTTGGCGCATCTTGTTGTGAAGCTCCAGAACTTGTTGAATCGGTTGCTACAATGCTTCGGAACTTGCATGCCTGACTGGTGCCATTCCTTTTTCTATTCCTATAGATTGGTGCATCTTTCAATGACACTTTGGATAAATTTAAGTCCAAAATTATTCATTTTTACTTCTTCCTTTCGGCGACATCTTTCGATGATGCTTCAAAAATTTTGGTTTCTTTTTTCGATGGCATCTTTCGACGACACTCCAAAAAATATTGTTGCTGCTCCAGTTGCATCTTTTAGTGATGCTCCACATTTTTTTGGTTGCTACTCTGGTTGCATCTTTTGCTGATGCTTCAAAATTTTCCACTTCACTTTTTCATTCTGTGTGCATCTCTCAACATGCTCCGAAACTTTTTGTTCTTCACCCGACCACATCTTCTAGCGATGCCCCAGACTTTTGTAAAATATTTTTCTTTCCAAATTCTTTGACTTTTCCAATGTCATCCACATGCCCATTATTAAACTTTTCCGTCACCCTCAAAATCCACACCCTACATTGCCATCTCCTATCATAATAAATGAAAATTATTATGGATACTTTTCCATCATAAGAATTTTGCCATTAATTAGCTGTCCCATCCACGTTCATAATAAATTCATTGCCACCCTCACCAACTCATGCAATTATACCATTACATCAGCAAAGGTAAGTGATTTTCAACTTGATGATAGGATGTAAGGTACATATAGATTTTTCTTTAAGTAGGTAATTATTTTGAATAGAGATAAATAAATTGGCATGAACCATTCCCTTTCCAAATTTAGTAAAATGTGCAAATTGTATGTTTCCTTAAGGTACAATTTTTTTTGCACTTTTCCCCATGCAAAGTAATGATGGAAGTGCAGTTAAGACCAAATGGGACAATTAATTCATGACACATCGATTGTATCAAGTACAAGTGATTGAAAAGTTGCATTTTCTTTACTTTGCAATTTAGTTTTGATTAAACAATTTTCTTTGAGAACCATAAAATTTCAACAAGAAACCGAGTAGAGTCATAAGAAAAACATAGTATGGGAGGAGCTAAATGAAAATTTGAGCCAACTTCAACAGACACGTTATTGGCAATAAGTAGTATTTCAGAATTATTCTAGAGAGTTGGGTTGCTAGAGTTCATAAAGAAATTTGAGGGGCACAATGAGAAATTAGTGAAATATTTTGTAGAGAATTTCTCGGATGGTCAATCTTTGGTTTGAGGCAAGAGATTCAAGGTGAGTCCTAAGATCATTTCTCATCTTTCTGGTCTTAAAAATGAGGGTATTAATTTTTCAGAAATAATTAATATTACCTATCAAAAAATGATATAGCTCTTTAGTAGGGAAGGGGAGCCTCAACCTGTGTTAACTGTAAGTACTAGAGGGTAGAACAAAGGATTCCAAAGAATGTCCATCCCAGAGCCATGTAAAACAACAATGGATTGGATTATTAAGTATTTCACTTATGATGGACAATGTACAGTAATTGTAGGTCCACCTTTTCATTTGCTCACCCATTTCCGCCATGGTGCTAAAACCTTGCACTTAGGGTTAATTTTCCTACATTTTTTTGTGATTCTGTTATTAACATGATTGAGAGATTCAAAATTGGTTTAGGTCCTCTAAAACACCATGGCCTCATCCACTTAATTTGTAGACATCATTTTTGAAAGAAACTAGAAAGACGGTGGCAAAAATTGCTTCAAAAATTTAAAAATCCATAACCTATAAGACACCTTGAAGAAGGTGAATCATTTGGGCGGGTGACTCAACATTTGGAAGATCATCCCCCTGGGGCTCTAGATGCTTTTGAAACCCCACAAGCCACAATAACTCCCGACGACGAAGCACCGAAAGTTATACCCAATGTTTTAGAAACCCCTGGTAGTCAAGAAAATGTAGAAACAATAAACTTAGGAGATGAGGAAGCTCCCTCTCACAAGAAGAGAAAATTCTAGGGTAACATCACAAACATATCCCCCTTTGAGGATAAGTAAGCAATTATCTACTCAAATGAGTGGTGCCATAGCTAGTTATTAATTGAATGTCCCTAAAAATAAAAGATGTGGCCAAAAACCACATAATACTGAAGACCAAACACTAGAAACTCAGGTTCAACCTTGTGAGGAAGCAATAAAAGGAAGTGAAAAACAAACCACTAAATCCCCTGAGGTCAAGAGTGAGGATATGCCATTACAATTAGGACAAAAAGAAGTAGGGGAACAATCATCACCTCATTTGGGTGTTAAGGATGAAATTATGGGCTGTTTTTCTCCCTTAGTTTCCAATGTTATTGAGCAGGGTTCATTTGAATTGCCTAATGAGGAAAATTTCATTAGTGATGATGTAGAAATTTCCAATTTTCTTTTTTTTGTTGATATAGAGGTTGGTAAACCTAATAAAAAAGAAACAGAGTTAGAGGAACTAAAAGAATAAATTGCTAAATTGAAATTTCAGTTACAGGGAAATAAAGAGCAAATCAGTCAACAATAGGAAGAGATAGAAGTAAACACTACAGTTTTAAAGAAGAGAGACCAAGAAATTGCAAATTTTAAAATTCAAATGGAACAAAAAGGTAAGACTATTGAACAATTACAGTTTCAAGTGCAACAATTGAATGAAGAAAGTAAAAGGTATATGACAGACTTGTCTAAAAAGGATAGACAAATCAATAGTTTGACTGATAATTTTATGCAATTATTCATTGCTTTTGAAAAAAAAAGGACAAACAGGAATTTGAGCTTAATGTTTCCTTAAGTAAAATTTTTGAGTTGGATCAAGACTTGTAGGAGATTAATGTAAAACCAATAACGAAGTCTAAAGAGATATATATTGAACCAACCAAAATGGAATGGTTCCAAATTTATATACCTCCATTATTGGTCACATGGATGGAGAGGTTATTTTCTGAGGTAGGCAGGTATAGAAAATGCTAGGCTAAAGAAGAAGATAGTTTTGTTAAAAGAATCATATGATAGGCTTTATCAAGATAAAATAGATGCTTGTCAAATTGGTGAACTATTGTTAGCATGAAAAAGGCCATCAAGGCCGTATTCCATGTTTTTGAATGAACAAATCTTAAGATGGAAACTATTAAGGATTTCTTGTAATCTTCCACATGATTCGGATGATAAGGAGTTTGTAAAAATATTTAGAGAATCAACTCTTGCTCAACAAAATTTGTTATGTGAATTCTTTGTTCATAATTTTTTCCTGAAAATCCATAAAAATTTCTTTATTAATTTCTTTGTAGGTGAAGTTAAGCTCAAGTCATTTATGTCCACAATGCAAAACTAGATTCAATGACAAGAGAGTATTCATAGGTAGAGAAAACTATTGGACTTCAAATGCGGTATCCTAATAGGAAACCTTCTGCTTTTAAAGCTCACTTCCAAAGCATTAAGGTCAATGAAACTATGAGGAGTAAGTATAATGATAACATTCATATTTATTTTGAGAATTTCAGAATCCAGGGCATAAAATTGATAGGAAGAGCATGGAATGCTTGTGAAGAGAGATATACTCCTCTTCATATGCACCTCAAAAGGAGAGAGGTAATTTCACCTATTTACATTAAGTGGTCCTACAAAAGAGCAAAGGCCTTGGCAAATATTATACAACTTAAAACTGACTGTATGGGAATGAGATATAGACCCCCATTACTTCTCTCACCACCCCCTGCAGTGCATATTACTACAGATCAAAACCTTGAGAATGTACATTCATGGAAATCAAGGGTTAGATTATATGAGGGGTTTCTTAGAAATGCTGATGAGTAGGACAGAGAAGCAAAAGATCCATATGACCTTAGTGCCAAGTATGAGGAGTTAAATAGGAACAGGGAAATGGAAAGGCAAAGGACATATCAGAGAGCAGGAGGACTTGCTCAAGCTTAGGAGGGGGAGAAGCGATGAGGAATAAATAAACTCATGAAAATAATAAGACAAATACCCTTCCTTATTTCTTGCAATCACTTTTACCTTGCCAATTTTTTATCTTTAGGATTAATAATTGCTTGCTATTTGTTAAAAATGTATAATCTTTATTTCTTGAAATTGATTGAAATAAGTTGACCAGTGTTAACATAATGGTATAGTTTTAGTTTGTATAGGTCATTATGCACGACTAAGTGGACTTAATGCAAATTTCAAATAGTTGAAGATAAGGCTCCAGAAGTGTAGGTTTCAAAATTTTAGGAAGTGTATAATGGATCAAGTATTTTAATGCTTTTAGTTTACTTTCTATTGAAAGACTTTATGGCTCACTTCAAGACTTTTAAATGCTTTATGTTATGGACTTAAGTCCATTAGTTAGTTGAATTTTGTTGACGACGTTTTTCAATGGTCATCTTCACCATTTGAGTTTTTGGATTTTGTTAGTAGTTTTGTATAAATATATAACCGCCAGAAATAATGCATACTGGATATTGTTATGCTATCATAATGTAATTTTGAACTATGTATCTAAGTTACACTTTCTTTTGATATGAATAAAATAATCTTTTCCAGTCTTATTCTGAGTTACTATTTCTATGCAATGGAATTATCTTGGATGGATTAATTTTAAAGAGTACATAAGTTCATGTGGTCTGAGTTAAATCTTAGACTTACCCGAGAGTTGGCCACTCGAGGGGAATTTCGTAGGATAGATAAGTATTTTCATTTTCAATTTTTTTATTTCTATTTTGTGCATGATAAATGTGAATGAACATAGTTTGTACATGTCGAGCTTTGTTAAGTCATTCTTGCAAGTTGTAGTTTGAGTTTATAATCTTTAGTTTTGGTTATCTGGAATTCTAGAGCCCTCACTTTGGTTATCAGTTGTAGGTTGTTAAGTTCATTTTTTTTTTTAATAGTTAGATGTTAGTTGATAGTTGTTGTCATTTAAACCTTACATTGCAAGCATTTTTTTTTTTAATCATTTCATGCTTTCTATTTTAATCATTTCATGCTTTCTAGTTTAATCATTTCATGCTTTCTAGTTTAATCATGTCATGTTTTCTAGCTTAATAAGTTCATGCCTTCTAGCTTAGAAAACTTTACACTTTCTAGTTTAAATGGACTTTTAGTTTAATCTTTGTTTACAATTGTTCCAAACATTCAAAAAATCTAAGAGAGTTAGTCAGGATGTTTCCTATTGCATACAACCCCCAAACACTACCTAGTCGATATATTTGATGCATTTTCAACTAAAGCGATAGGACTTAACGACAACCTATCAATAGCTACGATATTTTATGTCTATATGTTGATGATATGCTTGTAGCAGGTCTAACATGGATCACATAAAGGAGTTGAAATGACAATTATAAAATTCATTTGCTATGAAGGATTTGGGGGCAGCAAAACAAATCCTTGGTATGAGGATTACAAGAGAGGAAAAAACAAAAAAAATGTTTTTATCTCAAGCCGATTATGTTGAAAAAGTGTTGCAGAGATGTCATATGGAAAATGCAAAAGATGTCAGCACACCTTTTTCTAGTCATGTCAAATTGACTAAATATATGTGTCCTAAGACACAAGAGGAGGATTAAAAATTGTCCAAGGTACCATATGCTTCAGCTGTAGGTAGTTTAATGTACACCATGCTATGCACGAGACCAGATATTGCACATGTCATAGGAGTTGTTAGTAGGTATATGAGTCACCCCGGAGTTGAGCATTGGAATGTGGTAAAATGGATTCTCAGGTATTTGAGAGGTACATCCAATACATGTTTATGTTTTGCGGGCTCTAATACTAATTTACAAGGCTATGTTGACTTAGATTTGGTAGGGGATATAGATACCAAGTGAAGTACCATAGGTTATGTATTTACAGTTGGTGGGACATCATTGAGTTGGATTTCTTGGTTGAAAAATGTGGTTGCTTTATCCACCACAGAGGCAAAATATGCAGCTGCAACAGAGGCGACAAAGGAGATGATATGGTTGCAACTTTTCATGGAAGAGTTGGGAAAACAAGAGGCTAAAAATTACTTGTTTACGGAAATTCAGAGTTCTATATGTCTTGTAAAGAATTATGCCTTGCACTCTAGAACAAAACACATACAACTAAGATATCATTTCATTTGGTCGGTGTTGGAGGATGGACATGTCAAGATGGAAAAGATACATACAAATGACAATCCAACAGATATGTTTATCAAGGTGGTGAAAAGGGAGAAGCTGAGCTCCTCTTGAACTTCGGTTAGCCTTCAAGGTTGAATTCAAGTAAATTAGAACAACATGGTCCAAGGTGCTGATTTCTAATGGGAGTTGTAGGGGCAACAGTGTTTTGATCAGTATCCAAGTGGGATATGATATGGAGTGGAGTTTGGTTAGTCTCCAAGTGGGAGATTGTTGTGTCATGGAGACTAATCAGACATAGATAAAATAATCATATTATTTTATTTATTAAATAATTTTCTACACTTATATTTAATGTACACTTGTATTTAAAAGGTGGTTACAAACAAATATTAAATTTTGGAAGTGATTAGTTATAGCTGGAAGTGATAAGTTAAATACAAATTATATGGACAACTGGAAAAATTAAATGTAACCTCCCAAAGAAAGCATTTTATTAGGTGCATGAGGCACAACCAATGGACACAATTCATTGGTAATTAATGGAACAAGTGTGGGAGAATATTAGAAAACTAGGTGATGAGTTTTGAAGTGTGTAGGTTGTGAAAAAAGTTAGCAAAAAATCACATAGTAGTGGCTAGAAAAACGCAGGAGAAGTTGCAGGTACTTGTAGCCATGGCCGTGTAAAACTAGCATGTGAAAAATGCGATAAAAATATTGCTGCATGTTGTTGCATGGCTTTGCATATAATTGTAAAGGTTATTTTCTAGGAGATTAATATATTTTGGACTCTCTTATTGGTGGATGTAGCCCGGATTTGGGTGAACCACGTTAAATATTTGTGTTGTCTTCTTGCTACTATAATTTTTTGGGTTTTTTATTTGTTTTTTTTATTGATCAAGTCTGCATTTAATTGATTGAAATCTACCTTCTAACCCTAACATGGGTGACATTACTATCCTTTGAGTGTGAGGTCTTACCCACACTCTCATAAGCATCCATTAGATTATTCACAATAGTAGTTTCACTTGAAGCATTCAATATTCTCAACCCAAGAATCTTCATGATGTTTCTATACGTTATACCTCACATCATTTCAACAAATAGGTGACATCTGATGGTCTCATTTAGCCTTTCAAAGAACAATTTCCAAATCTTATCAGCATATCTTCTACAAGTGCATTCTGGAATCTTACCTTGCATTGGCCAAAACATATTATCATAAATATTAATCAAATACTTTGGATTTCTATGAAATTTTTTAGGTGGTGTTCTCCTATGTACATACATCTCAACATTAAGAATTTCATCAATATTTAAGTGAGATGGGATAGATCACATACCTTCCATCGAGGTTGGAATAGAAGACATACCTTGAGGTTGACATGGGGATGATGACATACCTACTTCATCAAATGCTAGTGATGATGTACTCTCAACTTGAAATGTGATGGATGGCGTCCCTCCATATTCACTTTTGATTGATGGTGTCCCTCCATATTCACTTGCAATATATGGTGTCCCTCCATATTCACTTGTGGTAGATGGTGTCCCTTTGTATTCACTTGCGGTAGAGGGTGTTTCTCCAACTATGGTATTCAAATTTGTCTTAGCATGATGCTTTCACATTCATTCCCTTTGTGCCACAAATTCCTTTTATCTTTTTGATGGTCGAAGTTCCTCTTCAATTGGCTTATTTTCGTCAATCGTATCTAATTTCTTCTGTTGACGATGTTCCCTCATCCATTCTTTTTTATTTGCTTTATCAGTTTCCTACTCTTCCTCTATTGGTTTATTCCTTCTTTGTTTCCTTGGCATGGTGGATAATTTTACCTTTAGCATGATAATGAGACAAATATTAGTTCTTGAAAAATGAATCCATACAAATAAATAAAATATATGTCATTCAATGCTTCATACAAAATACTTACGATCATCTTGTAGAAGAGTATTTCTAGCATAGAAAAAGATCACATGAATTTTTGGATGGAATTCCTTAAAGAAATGTGGTCATGTGGCATTCCATGATTGTAAGATAGGATCAAAATGGAAGCATGGACAAGGCATGTGAATTGTTTGAAAATAATGTTTTGATAGACATATATGTAAAATGTGGTACCCATGACAAGCTATTGAGATCACTAGTTTGTCAATGCGGTAGGGTTGATAAGGTAGGGGCTGCATGAAGAAATACCTCATAGAAAAGGGGTGTCATGGTGATGTACATCACCGTGACACTCCATTTCTATGAGGCATTTCTTCATGCATCCTATACCTTGTCAACCCTACCATATTGACACCCCATTTCTATGAGGCATTTCTTCATGTAGCCCCTACCTTGTCAACCCTACTGCATTGACAAGCTAGTGAGTTCACTAGCTTGTCATGGGTACCACATTTTGCATACATGTCTACCAAAACATTATTGTCAAAAAATTCTCATGCCTTGTCCATGCTTCCATTTTGAGCCTATCTTACAATCATGGCATGCCACATGACCACATTTCTTTAAGGAATTCCATACAAAAATTTATGTGAGCATTGACAAGATAGTGAGCTCAGTACATCACCGTGAGACCCCATTTCTATGAGGCATTTTTTCATGATTTCCCTACCTTTTCAACCCTACCACATTGACAAGCTAGTGAGATCAGTAGCTTGTCATGGGTACCACATTTTTCATACAAGTCTACCAAAACATTATTGTCAAACAATTCACATGCCTTGTCCATGTTTCCCTTTTGAGCCTATCTTGCAGTCATGGCATGCCACATGACCATATTTCTTTAAGACATTCCATCCAAAAATTCTTGTGAGCATTGAAAATCTAGTGAGCTCACCAGCTTTTCAATGCGGTAGGGTTGACAAGGTAGGGGCAGCATGAAAATATGCCTCATAGAAATGGGGTCTCATGGTGATGTTCATGTCACCCCTACCTTGTCAACCCTATGACATTGAAAAGCTAGCAAGCTTAATAGCTTGTCATGGGTACCACATTTTGAATACATGTCTACCAAAAAATTATTGTCAAACAATTCACATGCCTTGTCCATGCTTCCATTTTGAGCCTATCTTGCAATCATGGCATGCCACATGATCACATTTCTTTAAGGCATTCCATAAAAAAATTCATGTGACCTTTGACAAGCTAGTGAGCTCACTAGCTTATCAATGCAGTAGGGTTGACAAGGTAGGGGAAGAATGAAAAAATTCCTCATAGAAATGGGATGTCATGGTGATGTACTTGTCAATGCGGTAGGGTTGACAAGGTAGGGGTAGCATGAAAAAATTCCTCATAGAAATGGGGTGTCACGATGATGTACATCACCACAACATGAAAAAAATCCTCATAGAAATGGGGTGTCATAGTGATGTACATCACCATGACACCCCATTTCTATGAGTAATTTTTTCATGTTGCCCCTACTTGTCAACCCTACCGCATTGACAAGGTAGGGGCTGCATGAAAACATGCCTCATAGAAATGGGGTGTCATAGTGAGCTCACTAGCTTGTCAATGCGGTAGGGTTGACAAGGTAGGGGCATCATGAAAAATTCCTCATAGAAATGGGGCATCATGGTGATGTACATCACTGTGACACCCCATTTCTATGAGGCATTTTTTCATGCAGCCCTTGCCTTGTCAATGCTCACATGAATTTTTGGATTCAATGCCTTAAAGAAATGTGGTCTTGTGGCATGCCATGATTGCAAGATAGGTTGCTCATTTCCCCATGTTGCTAACTTACCCTTGAATAAAGAGTCTTGAAACAGTGGAGAGAAGGGTTACCATCCCTTGTAGGTAGACTAATCAAGGAAACATTAAAAATATATCACAACATTAGTGATGAGGTAAATTTAGAAATAGAGATGAAAAAAAAAATAGATTCAAAGATCTATCAATGTGAGAGGAGTATGTAGTCCAATTTTTTAGAGACATGTATGGAAAATTTGGTAGCATAGAAAATTCAATCAATTTTTTTTGAAAATGCACATCACCATGAGACCCCATTTCTTTGAGGCATTTCTTCAAACAAATGATTGCCTTGTCTATGTTGTTTGATAAAATTCTTTGGTAGACATGTATGGAAAATTTTGTAGCATAGACAAGACAATCAATTGCTTTATAGAATTGTTTGAAAAAATACCTCAATGAGATATGTCCTTGTGGACTAGAAAATGGATTTGTTGACAAGGCTTAGGATATGCAAAAAATGGATTTGTTTAAAAGGCTTTAGAAAATTTCAAGCATATGCAATTTCTAGGTGTAAAACCAAATCCCACTACATTTTCCAACATCCCCCATGCCTATACCAAAATGAAAGCTTTGGAGAGGGGTATGCACATCCCTAGAAAAGGATTGAGAAATGATGTATTATTTTACATACTTGTAAATTATGTCATATATATGTGTATAAAAAATGTGGAAGCATACACAAGGTAAGTCAATTGTTTAACAAAATGCCTCAAAGAGATGTAGTTTAAAAATGTAATTGGCAAGTGTAAAGAATTGTGTAATTTAAAATGTGCATTGACAAGATAAGGTTATAAAGACAAACAAACAATGATGAACATGGAATATGCAAAATAAATAAATCAAAGCAAGCCAAAATGAAATGAAAGAAAAATAAAGAAAATGTGTAAAGACTTCACATACCTAAAAAATGGAGATTCAAATGGAGGAGTTATACCCAATTATGCAGCCTTTGATTCTTCTTTCTTCAAACTCCTCAACAATTTGAGTTTTTCAAAAGCTTGTTTCCCTCTAAACATCAATTGTATATCAATCTTGAATGGAATTGAGACTTGAACTAATATTATATGCCTTTCAACATGGAAAATTTTCTATTTCATGCAAAGGTGGTGGAAATATCATAAAAAAGATGGTGGAATCTGAAAAACTTGCATGCACACTTCACAAAAGCATCAAAAAACTTCTTTTTGTCGGAACACATGCATAACCAGGAGAATATGCAGAATGTGGGCCTAGAGATCATGGGTATATTTAGTTTTCTTATCATTTTTAGAGAAATACAAAATATGCTCACGTTATAATGCACTCGCATTATGTCTTGCAAAAAAATGGCTACATATAAACTACTTCAAAACACACTCATGTTATGAGAAAGTTTATTTTTAATAGGTTTCTTTTCTCTATCTCTCTCTTTCCTTAAGAATACATCCCCCTTAGCCATCTAGGTCTCTCACTTATCCCTAAACCCTCAACCCTATACACTATGCCTTAAACCCTAATCCCTTAAACCTTTAACCCTAAAACCTAATCTCACTCTCTCTCTCTCCACTCTCTCTCTCCTCCCTATCTCTATCCCCTCTGCCCTTAACCTAAACCCTTAACCCTTAAACCCTAAACCCTTAAACCCTCTAGCCTTAACCCTCTACCCTCTATCTCTCTGCCACTTCCTCTCTCTCCCTCTCTCTCTCTTAAGTCTCTTCCTCTTACCCCCTCTCCCTCTCTCACGTGTCTCTCTCTCTCTCACTCCTATCTCTATCCCTCTACTCTCTCTCCTCACTCCCTCTATCTCTCTCCCCTCTACCCTTAACCCTTAAACCTTCTACCCTCTCTTTCTCTCTCTCTCTCTCAAGTCTCTCTCTCACTCACTCACACCTTCTATATCTCTCCCCTCTACCGTGACCTCTACCCTCTACCCTTAACCTTTAAACCCTTAAACCCCCTACACTCTACCCTTAACCCTCTAACCTCTATCTCTCTCCCACTCCCTCCCTCTCTCTCTCTCAATTATCTCCCTCCTACTCCCTTTCCCTCTCTCAAGTCTCTCTCTCTCTCTCACTCCTTCCATCTCTCTCCCATCTACCCTTAAACCTCTACCCTCTACCATTAACCCTTAAACCCTTAAACCCTCTACCCTCTACCCTCTATCTCTCTCCCACTCCCTCCCTCTCTCTCTCTCAAGTCTCTCCCTCCAACCCCTCCTCTCTCTCTCAAGTCTCTCTCTCTCTCTCTCTCACTCCTCCTTATATCTCTCCCATCTACTCTTAACCCTCTACCATCTCCTTAACCCTTAAACCCTAAATCCCTCTATCCTCTACCCTCTATCTCTCCCTCCCTCCCTCTCTCTCTCTCTCAGGAGGCTCTCCCACTCTCCCCTCTCTCTCTCTCTCTCTCTCTCTCTCTCTCTCTCTCTCTCTCTCTCTCTCTCTCTCTCTCACTCACTCTTTCTATCTCTATCCCCTATACTCTCTCTCTCAATCACTCACTCCCTTTATCTCTCTCCCCTCTACCCTTAACCATAAACACTTAAACCTTAAAACCTAAACCCTTAAACCCTCTACCCTTAACCCTCTACCCTCTATCTCTCTCCCACTCTCTCTGTCTCTGTCTCTCTCTTAAGTATCTCCCTCCCACCCCCTCACTCTCTCAAGGCTCTCTCTCTCTCTCACTCCTTCTATCTCTCTCCCCTCTAATCTTAAACCTCAACCCTCTACGCTTAACCCTTAAACCATCTACCTTTAACCCTCTACCCTCTATCCCTCTCCCACTCCCTCCCTCTCTTGGACCCATTTTTTCAAACAAGCCAAGTTAGGTTGCCAATTTCACCGAATTGGTAAGCTAGTGAGCCCACTAGCTTTCGGTGAAATTGGCAATGTAGTGGCTTGTTTGAAAAAGGGGACCAAGAAATGGGGTCTCCTAGTGATTTACATCACCAAGAGACCCCATCCAAGAAATGGGGTGCCCTGGTGATGTAAATCACTGGGAGACCCCATTTATTGGACCCATTTGTAAATCACCAAGAGATTCCATTTCATGGACACATTTTTTCAAATATGCCAAGTTAGGTTGCCAATTTCACTGAATTGGCAAGCCAGTGGGCCCACTAGCTTGCCATTTCTTAAAAAATGGCAATGTAGTGGCAAGTTTGAAAAAATGGGTCCAAACAATGGGGTCTCTCGATGATGTAAATCATCGAGAGACCCCATTTCTTGGACCCATTTTTTCAAACAGGCCAAGTTAGGTTGCCAATTTCACCGAATTGGAGTGATCCCACAATGCTAGTTTACAATTTCTGGGAAATTCTGATTTTTGCTGAAATCACATATTTTTAGAAAATATAATGATTTAAGCCTTAAAAAGTTCCATTTTAAGGATTTCAGTTGAATAGGTTTTGATCAAACCACCTTGGATCAAACCCCCTTGGATAGAACCCTGCTAGTTTTAAACCATAGCTATAACAAAGTCTCCTTTACACCTATCAAAATATTGATAAAAAACCACTTTTGATTTACCTTTTGGGAGATCAAATGAATTAATTTAATTTATTTCTTTTAAAAGTATGTAGTCCTTATTATAAGGTTCCAAAAAATTATAGTTTTAAATAAATTTAATTTATTATTATATTTATTTTTTATTTCTTGTAAATGTAGGTTTTTTACCGAAAATCAAGCTCTTTGTTCTGCACATGTGGAAAAATTTAAAATTATCAATTTTCTTTTTTGAAAAATATGGGTGCACCAGATATTGAAGTCCTTGACCCAACAAAAAATAAAAAATGAAATTTTGATACATAAAAAGAAGTTGTGTTCTGCAGTTCGCCTATGCCTGAATTGTAATTGGTTTGACTTCAAAACTTGATTAAGGAAAAAATATTCATTAAAACATTATGAAACCAATTGGAAGCACTAGATATTGTAGTTACAAATCTAAATTTGAAAAAATTAGAATTTTATCCTTCATGGAAAAAAGTTGTGTTATACGGTGAGTGTCACTCCTTAAAAATGGTGTTTACTAAAAAAAACTAGTTTTTGAAGGAGATGGAAAAAGAATTGCAATCTTATTCAAATTTTTTTGAAAAAGATATATTTAGAATCTATAGAAAAAATTTCACAAATCACTAGTTTGCATCATTTTCAAATTCCTCATGGTTTAGCCGCTATAGGTGTCCTAAAGTGAAAATTTAGATAGAAAAAATTAGTTCAATGTCTAGTTTGGCCAAAAATTATAAACTAGTATTGTGGGATCACCCATTGGAAAGCTAATGGGCCCACCAAAATTTTAGTATGCACCTAGAATTGAAGCAGTAAGAATTCAATATTAATAATTCATGGTTAACAAAAGGCAGTTGGTTGCAGGTGAGTAGGTCGAAAGTCAAACATATCTTTGTGGATGGAGAGGAATAGTCTAACTGTATTTATGAATTTTTATGGCTTGTTGGTCCATATGCAAGAGAAAGGATACCCATATACTATGAGAACATCTATTTAATACATTCTAAGAAAATTCAAAGGCACCCTCTAATTAAGGATGTTGTAAAATATTTAGAAAATAGAAAGGATTCACTTGTGTATATACCCTCTATCTCTCTCCCACTCTCTCCCTCTCTCCATCTCTCTCTCCCCTCTACACTTAACCCTCTACCATATATCTCTCTCCCACTCCCTCCCTCTCTCTCTCTCTCACTCCCTCTATCTCTCTCCCCTCTACCCTTAACCCTTAACCCTTAAACCATAAACCCTTAAACCCTTAAACCCTCTACCCTCTAACTTTAACCCTCTACCCTCAACCCTCTACCATCTATCTCTCTCCCACTCTCTCCCTCCCTCTCTCTCTCTCTCAAGTCTCTCCCTCCTACCTCCTCTCCCTCTCTCAGGTCTCTCTCTCACTCAGTCACTCACTTCTTCTATCTCTCTCCCCTCTACCCTAAACCCTCTACCCTCTACCCTTAACCCTCTAACCTTAAACCCTCTACCCTCTACCCTCAACCCAATACACTCTACCATCAACCCTAATCCCTCAAACCTATACCCTCAACCCTCTACCCTCAACCTTAAACTCTCAACCCTCAATCCTTAAACCTTAAAATTTCTACCCACTACCCTTAACCCAATACCCTTTACCCTCAACCCTAATCCCTCAACCCTATACCCTCAACCCATAAACCCTTAAACCCAAGTAAAATCTCTACTGTAATCCCTTAACCCTCAATCCTTAATCCCTCAACTCTTAAACCATAAACCCTCAACCATTAAACCCTAGTCCCTCAACCCCTATACCCTCTACCCTATACATTGGACCCTCAACCCTAATCCCTCAACCCTATACCCTCAACCCTAAAACCTCAACCCTTAAGCTCTAAACCCTTTAACCCTCTACCCTCTACCTTCTACCATATACATTAAACCCTTAACCCTCAATTCTCAACCCTCCAACCCTTAATCCCTCAACCCTCAACCCTTAAACCCTAAACCCTCAACCCCTATACCCTAAAACTTAATCCTTCAACCATATACCCTAAACCATCTACCCTCAACCCTAAACCCTTAAACCCTAAACCCTTAACTCTCTACCCTTAAACCCTCTACCCTTATCCCTTAACTCTATAACCTCAACCTTCTACCCTCATCCTTAAATTCTCAACCCTAAACCCTTAAACCCTCTACCCTCTATCTCTCTCTCCCAATCCCTCCCTCCCTCTCTCTCTCTCTCATGTATCTCCCTCTCTTAGGTATCTGTCTGTCTATCACTCACTCCCTCTATCTCTCCCCTCTACCCTTAACCCTAAACTGTGAACCCTTAACCCCAAACCGTAAACCCTTAACCCTTAAACCCTCTACCCTCTACCCTTAACCCTAAATCGTAAGACCTTAACCCTAAACCCTAAACCCTAAACCCTTAACCCTTAAACCCTCTACCCTCTACCCTTAACCCTCTACCCTCTATCTCTCTCCCATTCCATCCCTCTCTCTCTCTCTCAAGTGTCTCCCTCCTACCCCCTCTACCTCTCTCAAGTTTCTCTCTCTCTCACTCACTCCTATATCTCTCCCCTCTACCCTAAAGCCTCTACCCTATACCCTTAAATCTACCCTGAAACCCACCCTCTACCCTCTACCCTCAACCCTAATCTCTCAACCCTATACCCTCAACCTTAAACTCTTAACCCTCAACCCTTAAACCCTCTACCCTCAACTCTAATCTCTCAACCCTATACCCTCAATCCTTAAACCCTTAAACCTAAGTAAGATCTCTACTCTAATCTCTCAACCCTCAACCCTCTACCCTCTACCCTCAACCCTCAACCCCTCTACCCTCTACCCTCTACCCAATACATTGGACCCTCAACCCTCAACCCTCAACCCTCAACCCTCTACCCTCAACCTTAAACCTTCAACCATCAACCCTTAAACCTTCTACCCTCTACCATCTACATTAAACCCTCAACCCTCAATTCTCAACCCTCAACCCTTAATTCATCAACCCTTAAACCCTAAACCCTCAACCATATACATTGGACCCTCAACCATATACCCTCAAACATATACCCTAAAACCCTATACCCTCAACCCTATACCCTCAACCCAATACCCTAAACCATCAACCCTATATGTCCTCAACCCTATACCCCCAATTCTAAACCCTCTACCCTATACATTGGATCCTCAACCCTCATATATCTTTGTCCCTCCCTCCTCTTCTCTCCTTCTCTCTATCTCACTTCTCCCTCCATTTCTCCTTCCGTCCATCCCTCCCTCTCTACCCTATTCCCTCAACCCTATACCCTGAAACACTCAACCCTAAACCCTAAACCCTAAAACCTCAACCCTTAAACCCTAAACCCTTAAACCCTCTACCCAATACCATTTACCCTCAACCCTAATCCCTCAACCCTTAAACCCTTAAACCCAAGTAAACTCTCTACCCTAATACATCAACCATAAACCCTTAATCCCTCAACCCTTAAACCCTCAACCCTCAACCCTCTACCCTTAAACCCTAATCCCTCAACCCCTATACCCTCTACCCTATACATTGGACCCTCAACCCTAATCCCTCAACCCTATACCATCAACCCTCCACCCTCCACCTTAAAACCTCAACCCTCAACCCTTAAATCCTCAATCCTTAAACACTCTACCCTCTACCCTCTATGCTCTACCCTCTATCCTCTACCCTCTACCCTCTACACTCTACCCTCTACCCTATACATTAAACCCTCATCCCTCAATTCTCAATCGTCAACCTTTAATTCCTCAACCCTCAACCCTTAAACCCTAATCCCTCTACCCTATACATTGGACCCTCAACCCTAATCCTTCAACCATATACCCTCAAACCTATACCCTATACCCTCTACAACCCTAAACCCTTAAACCCTAAACCATTAAAACTTATACCCTCTACCCTTTACCCTCAACCATAATCCTTAAAACCTATACCCTCAACCGAATACCCTAAAAAATCAACCCTATAGGTCCTCCATCCTAATCCCTCAACCCCTATCCATCTCTCTCTCTCTATCCATCTCATTGCTGGAAACACAAGGGCAAACAACTGAGAGGGGGGGTGAATTAGTTGTCACATAATTTCTAACTTATTAAATTTATTAACCCCTATTCTCATATCTGATTAATAACCATGAAAGAATAAATAAAAAATACATCAGAAATACACATAACACCAAGATTTTTACATGGAAACCCTATTAGGGAAAAAACCATGATGGAGGTTAATCCACAAGTTTATACTCTATTAAAGTATGGAAAAATGGGGAATGCACATGCATTTAGGCACACTGCCTAGAGCTCATTGCTCAATTACAAAAGGCTTACTGCCAAAGGGAAGACTCCCTGTCTTATTGTAAGATTCATATTAAATCCATCTGAAAGATCTTTAACTGAGAATATAACATTTTCTAATGCCTAATTACAGTTTCGGTTAAGCACATGAACACTTCACTCTTCTTCACTCTTCTTCACTCTTCTTCACACTCTTCTCTGCCTTCGAAAGATTTAGAACATTATTCACGTAGACACAATTTCTCTCTCCCATTCAAATGAAGAAACAATCACTTATATATATCCGCAACAAGGAATTACATCGCTTCAGGTCAGCTTCAACAAAATAATAAAATAAATAAAAACTGTCAACCCAAAACAATAAAGATTATTAATGTGAACCAACCAAGGTCAGCCACAACATAGTAGAGACCCAAAACAAAATCCTCGAACACAAAATAGCTTCAAAAATTATTCCTCGAAGATCCACAACACGCTATAATCACCCTATCGGCCAGGAACACACAAGAGAAAATCACCGATCATGAGCACAACGATCAATGTGAATGTGCAACACAAATAAAGGATGGTCTAGAAACATCCACAAACACCACAAGATCATTCACAACAACTTAGATAACCAAAATCACATTATCTTCTTCGAGGAACACCAACTACAGTAACAAAATAACTGTCAAAACACATAAACTTATAACTTGCTCAAATCATCATGCAAACCTCTGAATATTTTGGTGGATAAACTAGATACACTTGAAAATAAACCCTTTAATCCACAACTTCTCACCATCAACATACTAATCTTCACTACTTCACAGACAACTTGCAACATATTTTTATTACAATTTTCTCAATATCCTTGACATATACAGTCTTAAAGATATTAATGCTAATAGTGTTGATATCAATGACAACCAAATATTAAAAACACAAGCATAACATCCAGCACTCACCTCTCTCTCTCCCTCTCCCCTACCATCTCTAATTTTCTCTATCTACCCTCTCCCTCTTTCTACATACCTCTCGCTCAATCAATCCTTACCACTCTCTCTCACTCCCTCTATTTATCTCTCTCTATCCCCCTCCCACTGCCTCTCCATCACTCCCTCTCTCTCCCACTCCATCTCTCTCCCTATCTCACATGTCTCTCCCTCCCACCCCCTCTCTCTCAGGTCTCTCCCTCTGGCACCCTACCTCTAGGTAACTCTCTCTCTCTTTCTCTCTCGCCCCTCTCTCTATCTATCCCTCCCACCCTACCTAGATAAGTCCCTCTCACTCCACCCCCCCATCTCTCCCTCTCTCTTAAGTCACTCCTTCCCATACCCTCTCCCTGTCTCAGGTCTCTCACTCTCACACTCCCTCTCACCCTCCTCACCCTCCTCATGCTCTCAAGTCTCTCCCTATGGCACCATACCTACATAACTCTCTCTTTTTTTCCCTGTCTCTCTCCCTCTCTCCCCCTGTCTCTCCCTCTCTCAGTTCTCTCTCTCCCACCCCCTTCTCTCTATCTCCCCCTCTATCCCTCCCACCCTACATATATAAGTCCCTCTCACTCCAACCCCTTCTCTCCGACTACCTCTCTCTTAGTATCTCCCTTCCACCCTCTCTCCCTCTCTCAAGACTCTCTCTCACTAGCTCTCTACCTCTCTCTCTCTCAGGTCTCTCCCTCCCTCTCTCCCTCCCACCCTACCTATACAACTCTCTCTCTCTCTCTCTCTCTCTCTCTCTCTCTCTTTAAATTAGCCCTCCCTCTAAAGACATACATAAATACATACATACTTGCATACATACAAGCATACATGCACATATGTACATACAATCTTACATGCATACATATAGGAATACATACATACATACATGAATACATACATATAGACATACATACATACATACACATATACATACACGCATACATATATACATACATGACATACAATCATATATACATACAAACATACGAATATATAAGCATACACAACATACAAGAATACATACATACAAACATACAAATATATAAACATACATTCAATAGAGTAACATTTAACACAAATCAAGACATAATGCAAGTGCATTATAATGTGGTCATGTTATGTCTTGCGAAAACAGAAAAACCATGTCAAAACTAAGATATAACATGAGTGCGTTATAATGCACTCGTGTTATATCTTGCTTTGGGAATCTTCAAGCCTTGGGCTTGTTATTTTCCTTGGAATACCAACCCAAAGGCTTGGAGGTCCTTCCTAATGACCAGAGACGTGTTTTTGCAAATTCTACAATATTTCACATAATCAGGCGCATGCTCACTATTAGGATTGTGCATGTTTCAATGTCGAACAAATCAAACACCTGGGTAATGTTAGACTCTCTCTTAGCTATCTAATGATGTGATTTTTTTCACTTTTTGACAATGTTAAGCCTTTGATCTATAATTTTTTTTATTGTCTCTTTTTTGGAAAAAACCAGTGTTTGGTGTTTTTTTTCATTATAAGTTAACCGTTCATCGAAATTTCAAATAAATTACGTTTTTAGAAACTAGACTCCATTCTACACATATTAAAAAAAATCAATTAGTTTCCAAAATTTGTAGGGGTAGCGTGACTAAAATTCTAGGAAGTGTCCACTTTGAAAATTAGTAAAAAAAAATATTCATTAAAAAATTATCAGAAAAATCATGCATAAACTACATACAATTAGCTAATTTCTCATTGAAGTGATTTTAAAAATATTAAAAATAGGTTCATTATGCTAAGTACCCACAAAATTTGTTATGTTATGTTTTTTTTGACAAAAAAAACACCAATTTCCATGGGACCCTCTTTTGAACCCCTTAATCTCAACCATTTTCAAAATAATTTAGTAGTTTAGAAAGTAGACTCAGAGCACTACAATCCTTGTTTTTGTTGCATCTCAAAATTTTGAGTGTAACTATCCTCAATTTCGTGTAAACGGTCAGTATTTCCTTATTTCAGAAAATAAAAGTGGCCACTTGAGCCCCCTTTTTGGCCCCCACATCTTTTTGCACTTACCCAAAGAGTGTGCAAGGTGACAAAGGTGTGTTCTATGTTGTGCTCCACATTTCTTCATGGTTGAATATATTCTTATACAGTTTGTGTGTGATGTTTAGAGGTGTTATATCTAGAGTTTTAGGTTTTGGCTCATGCGGTAGTGGAAGATGTGTCTGACAATGTATTGGACCATGAAGAAGGTTGTCTGGGAGAAATGGAATTGATCCAAATTTCTCTCTGTTGAGGTTTCCTGTCCTTAATATTTGGGAACATTCCTACACTGCTTGTATCTAGCTTCCCTTGGAGTATTAAGTGTTTAGTTGTTCTGCAAGCTTGCATTCATGAGTTGTGTTCTATGGCATTGTGTTTGGTCACACAAAATGAAAGTTTTCTTCAATTTCAAGTGGTTGCATTAATGGTGTTGGATATTCTAATGGTTTTGAATATTCTTGGATGTTTTTGGATTGTTTCTATGTGGTTTGTATGTTGTTTTTGGACTTGGAGAGGCATGCATGTGGTTGTTTGTTAGTGCTAGTGTAGGTTTGGTTTACCTTGCATGCTAATGCTAATTGTGAAGGTTGTTTGTTATTTGCATGGAAGAATGGTGAAGCATGTTGGTGTAGATTTGGGTCCTACTTAACCCTTTGTGTGGTCTACCTTCACTTTCCACCACAAAAATTTTTGGTTCTGACCTATTTTTTGGTTGCATGTTTGAGGTGCATACGTTTCATTATGGTCAATATGGAGAAGGTTTTTGAGGTTGTGGAGGATATATAAGCAAGGTTAATTGTTGGATATGCATGTGTTAGGTTGTGTAATGTGAAATGATGAAAATTTGATCAAGTGTGGTGACCTGAGTGCAAGCTTAAACACCTAAGGCTACTAGATGGAGTGAGAAAAAGGTGTCTACATTTTCAATGTGTTTGAAGTTTTTGGAGGAAATGATCCGAAGGTTGCGGATGGTGTAGCGTTTTTGTGGTGGATCTTCTTTTTTCTCTGAGGTAGTGAACCTCCTTGTAATAGTATTCTTCTATTCTTCTTTCTTCTAGATAGTGACCCATTAGCATTGAGCCTTTCTTCTCTTTCAGGCAATGAGCTTATTGTATTCGGTGTTGTTATACGTATATGTGAGTTAATACTCACCGTGATTTTTCCTTGATTAGGGTTTTCCACATTAATTTGGTATTCTCTTGTGTGTGGTTGTTGCGTTGATGTTTCATACATTTGTGAATGCTTAATAAGGATTTGAAGGTCAATAAGGGTTTAAGGATTTTAATGTACAACTAGTTCACCTCCCCCCTCTCAATTTTCCTATGTGTCTAACAATTGGAATCAAATTTGTGGTTCCTTGGAAGAAGCTTAATCACTTGAGGTAGATCTGAATGGTGTATAATGTGTCAAAGTGCCTATGTTCAATAGAACAAATTATGCTTTTTGGAAATCCAGGATGGAAGCTTTTCTTGTCTCATTAGGGTTTTGTGTTTGGAAGTCAGTGGAGAATGGATGTACTATGCCTACTACTACTCTAGTGAGTGATGATGAGATCAAGGATTATGAGATTAATAGAAGAAAAAGGAATGATATCCTGAGTGGACATTTAGATTAAGAATTTGTGAAGGTGATAAGCCTCAAAACTACTAAAGATATCTAGACAAAGTTATTGAGCATTAATGAAGGAGATGTTAAGGTCAAGTAAGCAAAGATGTAGAATTTCAAAGCCAAATTTGAAACCCTAAGGATGCCAGAATATGGAGACATTGTAGCCTACATGCTCAAAGTGGATGAAATTGTCAATGCAGTCAATTGTCTTGGTGGAAAATTGGAGGAAAGTGAAGTTGTGAAAAAGGTATTGAGAACTCTTCCTAAATCTTTTTTTTTAGACTATAGGAATCGGTTGGGTATTCACCCCCCTATAAATTGTAGTACACCTAGTAAAAAAAATTCACATGACTGGTGATGCTAGCATGACACTCCCTTTTGTACCATGGGAATGGTGGGGAGACTAGACCTCGTGAACTCTTGCCTACAAGATTCTTTAGCCAATAGAGCTAGGCCCACCACCCCAAACTCTTCCTAAATCTTATAGTGCTAATTTTTCTGCTATTGAGGAAGCTTAGAAGTTGTATCAATACACTAGAGATCAAATTTTTGGTGCTTTAACTACTTTTGAATTAAGAGAGTTTGAAAAAGATGCCACAAGGAAAGAAACTACTTTTAAAGTCAACAAAAAGGAGAGGAATGATGAATCTGATCCACATGATCTTGATGAGGTGGAAACAAACTTTGTAAGAATATTGAAAAAGGGGATTGGTAAATACAGAGGTAAGTTACCATTCAAATGTTTCAATTATGGAAAGATAGGTCATTATGATTCTAAATTTCCAATCAAAGTTTCAAATGACAAACATAAGGATCATAAAGGTAAATATGTCAACAAGAGTTATTATGTCAAAGAAGATAGTGTTGTATCTGATGATGAGGAATCATACTCTTTAGATGATGGAAGTGATGAATGCTTGTTTATGGATTTAAATGTTGGAGCTAATTTTACTAATTCTGAAAGATGTGTGAAGGAAATTTCTTCGAAAACAGGTCACAATATTGAAGAAACTATGTTGACTACCTTTCATGCAAGAGAAGAGAAAAACTACTAGATTGTTGATAGTAGATGCTCTAATCATATGACAGGTGATAATAGTAAGTTTTTTAAGCTTGAGAAGTATAATGGTGGTCTTGTTAAATTTTGTGATGATACATCTACTAAGATTTGTGGAAAAGGTTCAATTAGTTTCGATGGAAAGAATAAAAAATATGATGTTCTTGATGTGAAGGGTCTCTACCATAATATTCTTAGTGTAGGAAAAATTTGTATTAGAGGATACAACTTAGTTTTTCAAGATGATGGCTGTAAAATTAGAAAAGGAATCTCTAAAACCTTGGTTTCAACATGAACAAGAACAAAAGGAAATGCTTATTAGCTCAAAGATGTTGGTGTTAAGTGTTTTACATCATAAATCAATGAAAGCTAGATATGGCATAGAAGAATGCATCACATCAATTTTGATAGCCTAGTGAAGATTAGTTCTACTGATGCTGTGAGAGATCTGCCAAGAATTAAAAATCCTATCAATGTAATTTTCAAGGAGTGTTAGCTTGGAAAGAAAACAGAGAAGAAGTTCAAGAATAAAGAATATTCTACAAAAAGACCCCTGGAGTTGGTGCATACAGACCTATGCGGACCCACTAGAATAAGAAGCTCTCAAGGTGACACATATTTTATATTATTAATTGATGACTACTCTAGAATGGCTTGGGTGATATTTCTCAAAGAAAAATCGAAAGCTCTAGATAAGATTTTAAAGCATTTAAATCTATGGTTGAAAATGAGATAGCTTTAAAAATAAAGTGCTTGAGGTTTGATAGAGGTGGTGAGTTCACCTCCAATTATTTTAATAGTTTTTGTGAAGATCATGGGATAAAGAGACATTTATCAGCTCTTAGTACTCCTCAACAAAATTGAGTTGTGGAGAGGAAGAATAAGACAGTTTAGGAAGCAACAAGAACCATGATGAAGGAAGAAAATCTACCAGATGTTTATTGGAGAGAAGCTATTCATACTACAATGTACATTCTTAGCAAAGGAAAAACAAGAGTGAACTATTCAAAGACCTCCTATGAGTTATGATATGGAAAACCTCCCATTGTGAAATATTTCAAAGTTTTTGGAAGCAAATGTTATATCATAAGGGATGAAGAGAACTTAGGAAAGTTTGATGCAAGATCAAATGAGGGAATCTTCCTTGGATATTCTGCAAAGAGAAAAACATACATATGCTATAACAAAATGCAAAAGAATATTTTTGAAAGTGCAAGTGTCAAAGTGGATGAAGAATCATATCATAATTCAATGTTAATAAAAGGATATGAATTTGATGAACCCCCTTGCAGTGAAGAAGAAAAGGAAGAAGAGAAAAAGAAAGAGAAAGAGATAATAGTGGAAGAGAAAGAAGCTTCGAAAAATAATCCTAAGAATCCTATGTATGTGCAGAGAAATCATTTTGAAGATAAAATCATTGGATATAAGAGAAAAGGTGTGTTGACAAGAAGAAAAGCTGTTATGGTAGAGGAACAGGTAAAGTTTTCTTTACTTTATGAAGTAGAACCTAAAATTTCAACTAAAGCATGCAAGAATGAGAGATGGATCAAATATATAGAAAAAGAACTAAGGAAAATTGAGAAAAATGAAACATGGGAACTGGTCCCAAGACTTGCAAATAAGAATGTCATAGGTACTAAATGAGTTTTCAAGAAAAAATTGAATGAGGATGGAAAATTTTACAATTTGGTTTTCTGGATTTTGATTGTGTTTGAATTTAGTTCCTACACAATCAAAATCCAGAAAAGAAAATTGTAAGCATTATGGAATGTGGAAATCTTATTGCATTAATTGATGGAAAAGTTGTTAGAAACAAGGCTAGACTTGTTTGTAAGGGCTACTCACAAGTGGAAGGAATATATTTTGAAGATAATTTTTCTTTGATGGAAAGAATGGAAGCCATTAGGATGTATTTAGCTTTTGCAACACATAAAGACTTCAAGGTGTATCAGATGGATGCCAAATTTGCATTGTTGAATGGCGAGTTGGAAGAAGAGGTATACATTGAACAATAAAAATGTTTTTAGTTGTCAAAAGATGTTGATATGGTCTTTAGGTTGAAGAAAGAATTGTATGGACTTAAATAGGATCCTAGAGCTTGGTATGGAAGATTGGATAAGTACTTATTGTAACAGGGATTCAAATAGGGTACTATAGATAGTAACGTTTACTTCAAGGTTGAGGGAGATCAAATCTTGGTTGTGGTAGTGAATGTTGATGACATAATATTTGAAGGAAATGAAGGAATGTGTAAAATGTTTACAAAGGAGATGCAAAATGAGTTTGAGATGTCTATGTTTGGGGAGATGAATTTCTTCCTTGGGCTACAAATTAGTCAATCAAAAAAAGGTATTATTCATTTCACAATCAAAGTATGTTATGGAAATGTTGAAGAAGTTTGGAATGGAGGATTATAAAATGGTATGTACTCTCATTGTTAATGGTTGCAAGTTGAGAAAAAATGATGAATCTTCTAAGACAAATCAGAGCAAGTATAGATAATGATTGGTTGACTACTATATCTAACTGCTACTAGATCATATATCATGCATGCAGTATGTCTCATGGCAAGATTTCAAGAAGATCCTAAATAATCACATATGACAATAGTAAAAAGGATATTCAGATACTTGAAGAGCACTCCAAACTTTGGTCTATGGTATCCCAAGGATACTAATTTCTCTTTGAGTGCTTATATAGATCCAGATTGGGTAGGTTGTGTAGATGGAAAAAAAGTACAAGTGGAGGCGATTTCTTTCTTGGAAGTAGATTAGTTTCTTGGTTAAGTAATAAGTAAGATTCATTATCATTGTCTACTGCAAAATCATAATATATTGCTGCAACATAATGCTACACATAGGTATTGTGAGTGAAGTAGACATTGAAGGATACCAGAGTATCATATGATGAACCTATTTCTATCTTATGTGATAATACAAGTGTTATTAACATTTTAAAAAATCTGGTAATACATTCAAGGAAAAAACATATCTCTATCTGGTATCACTTTCTAAGAGAGAAAGTTACAAAGAATGAAGTGAAGTTGGAGTATGTGCCTATAATTGATCAAGTAGTATACATTTTCACAAAGGTTCTTCCAAAAGATACATTTGAGTATCTCCAAAAGAAGCTAGGGGCTATTGCCCCTCCTTTCAACTAGATGCATAAAGTGGTGCATCTGTCTAGGAATAAATTCAAGATTTATTCTTTGTCATGGAATGATGAAGGCGACCTCTCAAGGGGAGTAGCTAGTGGTATCTTTGATTAGTTCAGTCAGGGGGAGTATATCATGTGCCCCTAAGGGGGAGAGTGTAGTAGAGAGAAATTAAGTTATAAGGTAATGTATACAACTAAAATCGGTCAAGATAATTGATTAATTAAATACTAATTATTTAATTAATAAATCTTAATTCCTCTACTTATAAATAAATTGCAAAATTTATTTATATAGTTCATTTTCTTAATTATTCCTATCTAAAATCATTTTCTTCTTGATTTAATTAAATAAACAAATCTAACTAATTTGTTTTATTTGATTAATTCCATCTCATTTAAAATTGAATTTTTAATTCAATTTTGTCACATTTCTACATAATATTCTAACCTCCTTCCACCTGAACTTCCACCTCACCATGTGTCACATGAATTTAAATATTTCTAATTTTCAAAATGGGAATTTCCATCAACAAACTCCTAACAAGATTGGAGACACATGGCTTCTTCCTTTATTTGATGCTCTTCAACACTTGGAAAAGTGCTCTTTTAAAGGGAACCATCTCCATGATTCTCTCTAACTTCTTCTTCCTACATCGTCGATCTCTTTGGATCATAATCTTGACCATTGAATCTTGCCACATCACAATATGCCTTAGAAATCCTATAAATATAGCATCATTCTCCAGCTTTTCATAGGACATCCTTTAGCAAACTTACTCTGCAAAAATCATTTGGGAGAATTTTGAGAACATTTGATAGCATTTAGAGAATTTTAGCAATGGCATAATAGAAGAACATTAGTGTAGAATCATGGCTTAGTTGTTTAGTTGCATTTCCATTTTCATAGTAGTTATATCACAACCTTTGCATCATAGCATAATCTCCATTTTTATTACAAAAACATATTTATCATAGCATCATGACATCAATCACATAGCTCATCAAATCATGTAGGAATTAGGATTCTTGCATTTTACAACATCCATTCTCTAGGTTGTCATTCTAAAGTCATAGTGCAAGTAAAATCTAAGAGCCATTGTGATTAAAAGAATCCATAGAGATAGGAAACAATGGAACGGTTTTAGGGAGATTGTTGTATTTCAATTCTATTAGATTTGTGATTTAATTTCTCTAATATAATACTTCTCATTTATTGTGTGGTTAGTTTTATATTTATGATACACATAATTTTACATCTCACATAAATTAGCGGCCATTGTGGGGCGCGACCCCTATTTTTATTGTTTTTTGGAAAAGTGTGTTTTATAGGTTCAAATGTGAAATCCTTTAGCATGACCGTGAAATATTCCAATGCATACAAAACCTTCTCTAGTGCATCCAAGCACTTTTCTGGCACATACAGTTGTTCTTCTAGCACATCCAAACTATTTTTTTGGTGCATACAAGGGGTTTTATAATGCATTCACTTATATTTTAGCCCATAAATAGACTGTTCTAGCACATTTATTAGTTCTTCTAGTGCATTGGAGTATAATTTTAGCATATATGTTCTCTATTATGGCGCATCTAGTTCTTGTTATAAATTTTTCATATTCCAGAGTCTAATTTGTGTTTCTTTGTTTTACAGGAACTTTAAACTCTGTTAGAGACTCTGATGAAACTAATAAACGCTATCAAAGACTTCAGAATCTGAAATTACTAACATTTGATTGTAGGGATTTATTGTTGTTTCTTTTGATTAAGTTAGGAACATAGCTTAATTAGGGGAAAACGAACACCATGTCTGCTATGTTTGTGGAATGGTATGCATATGCTCTCCCCTTAACTGGGTGATAAAAAATCCAAACCCATTCTTTTCTTTTTATTGAATTTTATCCTTAGAGGGCCTGCCTTGGTGGGAAAAGAGGTAATCACCCCAAGGGAATAACCCAACCAGGAACACACTAAAGCCAAGTGACTTCCACTCGGTATATAAGTGTGTGTACTTGATGAAATTTAAAGTATCATGAGGATTGTTCCAGCAAGTAGGGAAACAATGGTCTCTTTCCGTATGGATGATCCCCCACGAATGAAATGCTTATACTAGAATCTTTTTATTATAGTAAGCAAAAATTCCTTCTCTATTTTCTGGTGCAAGAGGTTTAACCTCTAAATCTATCCCATATTATTGTGGCTTTTAGTAGAGATGAAAATTTCATCATGGGAGATTCATGAGAATTGAAGCTTGGCTGACCCGAAAAGTGAGTGCAATGTAAGGGGGAGCCAGTGTGATCAAGTTTATAATCATCTACTAAAAGTAAGCATAGCTGGAGTAAAATACGAGTGGGAATCCAGTAAATATTGTCCTACATAGCCTTAAGGAATTGTACTTGTTTGATGTGTCTTACATGTGTGTTTTAAAACAACTTAAAAAAAAAACATCACACACATAAATGCACAACCATCGATTCAGAAGAACATCCAAGCAAACAATCAAATTCCCTGCCAAAAAGCAAAAAAAAAAAGCAATCAAACTATGAAAAACAAAGAATATTTTTCAGATTCATGCATCCATTCCCTATTCTGGTACATATACTGCTTTCTCTAACACATCCATTTGTCATTCTGGTGCATATACCGCTTTCTCTAGCGCATACATTTTCTATTCTGGAGCATATCTCCAATACTCTAGCACATCTGTGTAATTCTGTAGCACATACCTTCCATATTTTAGTGCATACATTCCTTGTTTCAGTGCATATCAACAATATTTTAGCACATCCATTCCATTACTTAGTGCATCTATGTATTAGTGCATCTATGCACTATTTTGGCACATCCAATAAATCCAAAAATTAGAGAGTTAAATTTTATCCCATGTTCATTAGTTTAAACCAAGATTAAGGATCCTTGTCAGCCCATAATCATTCCTCATAGACCACACAGTCTTAAACTTGTTGAAACTAGCATTTACAAGTGAAAATCCTTTACCTAAGCTTTGATCAAAAATCTAAAAGTGCCTCATCATCACAACTGTCTTCGATTAGGAGTTGAGTTTCACCATCAAGATTCATCATCCTTCATCTCGAAATAAAAGTTGCATAATTGGATTTAATTTTTCCTTTTGGCACTCCCCAACAATGATCAAAGATTAGTACATTTCCATCACTTGTATGGCCATTAAACAAATATCACAAAGAGATAAACTCAAGGAAAAATAATTTGAAACTCAAAACACAATGGCTGAAGCTGAGGAAAATCCATTCCATAAATTTCACACACTTGAAACTGAGGAAATAAATGAGGAAGACGTCCAACAAGCTGAACAAAATCCAAATCTCCACAAATTCCTAGAAAATATTTTTGAAAGAGATGGAGAAAAATACCTTTTAATGTTGGCTAAACAAGGTATCAAATTGCAAGATGAATTTGATGTAAATCAATTGAAAGGAGAACCCAAAAAGACTGAAATGAATCCCCAAATGTAGATCCAGTGGCCGCCTTAACTCATCAAATGAAAAATCTGCAACAACAACTTCTAGACATGCAAAAGGGAACCATGAAAAGATACTCAATAAAATACATATATCCATATCCTTTTGATTAGAGTGTGAACATGATTCCATTTCCCAAACATTGCGAATTCCCTAAGTATGATAAATTTATAGAATGGTAAAATAGATCCTATAGATCATATAAGGCAATTTTGAACCATGAGCCTTGAATTCACACATGAGGAAACTTACTTGATGAGATTATTCCCATGAAGCTTGGGAGGACAATGTATGCAATGGTTTTCATAATTAGCCCCAAGGATCAAGTCCTTTGAAGAATTGGTCAACAAATTTATCACCCAATACTCCTATAACATTCAACATGAGATTACAATGAAGGGCCTTTGCAATTTAAAACAGAAAAAGGGAGAATCATTTCTTGTATTCTTCCAAAGGTGGAGAAGATTATTTGCAAGGTATCCTCGTGGTATACCAGAAAAGGAAAAGATGGAAGTGTTCATTCACAATTTAAATGATGATATGAGTTATAGGCTTGGATTACAATGTCCACCCAACCTTTGAGAAACTCATTGAAAATGGAATCAAGATCGAAGAAGCTTTGGTCTAGAGAGGGGTCTTGAAAATTTACAATAAGAATAACTCAGCTAACTCCTCCAATAACTATAACAACAATGATAAACCGAAGTTTTGCCAAAGATACAAGAATACTCATAATGATGCTTCAACTGAAATGCATAATGCCAAACCAATATTTAATCTATCAAGAATCACATCTAAGACCAACCAAACCCCCAATCAAAAAATCACCAATCAAAACACAAATCAGAATACCAATCAGAACAGTAACCAAAATAATGCCCCATCTCGACCACCACCATATCAAACACCATCAAATCGTAGGAAATTCACACCTTTGCATCAATCACTCGAGTCTGCATTGAAAGAACTTATTGTAGAAAATATTATCACCTTACCTAACACCCAAGGTTTTGAGCCCAAAGTGAAATCTTCATGGTGGAATGGTGCTCATTACTGTGAATTTCATTGGTGCAAAGGTCATCAAACAAATAATTTTATGTAATTAAATCACAACGTGCAAGACTTGATAGACCAGAATATCATACAAATAGAAGGACCCCAAACAAATGTTGATCATGGAGCATTCAAGAATCCCTTACCAAATTATGACAAAGGAAAAAATGTAAACAATGTTCATGATACTACGATCTTTCATATTTCAGTAGTTGAGAATCAGATAAATGACATTAAGATGAATGACCCACAAGACATCGTCATAGCCAATAATCGAATTGATAACGTTCCAATTCAACATGGACAAGATGCCATCATAGCTAAAAAATAAATCAATGACACCAACATTTCATCCAATCAAGTCCATAACACCGAACAAGACACGATCGCAAAAGACAACCTAATCAATGTCATAAAAATCAAAGGGAAACAAGACAACATACCCATGAATGCGACCACGAGGACACAATCCAAATACGTTTTAAAAGGAAGCATGTCCAAAACACCCACTACCCCACCACATCAATACAACATTGTTGATCAACTTCAAAAGATCCCAATGCAAATATCTATATTGGAACTCCTCAAGATTTCACCTACCCACAAGGAAATTTTGGAAAAGGCCCTAGTGGACACAACCATACCAATGAATTTGCAAGTTTGTACCTTCCAAGCCATGGTGGGGCATTTGGTTGCACCTCACTGCCTATCCTTCTCTGAAAATGATGACATATCCATCACTCATTCTCATAATGCAACACTCCACATTGAGGTTTTAATACATAAAAGTCAAGTCAAGCATGTTCTAATAGATGGAGGAGCTGGTCTCAATATATTTACTTTAAAGCTCATCCATGCACTGGGATTCTTTGAGAATGCAATAGATGCAAGGAAAAAAGATCACCATCAAGGTCTATGATGACAAGGAAAGATCTTCATAGGGATTAATTATGTTGCCAATTCAGGTGGGACCGATTCAAAAAGACGTAATTTTCCAAGTCCTAGACAAAAACCTGACATACAATATACTCTTGGGTTGTCCTTGGATCCATGAGATGCAGGCAGTCTCCTCAACTTACCATCAATGTCTGAAATTCCCTTGCAATGGGCAAGAGACTACCATTGCAATTGACTCTAATAGTCCTCAGTATTGCAACACACCCAAGTCAGTCCAAGACGTCTTTGTGCCCCATAACAGAGAAGCTCTCGCTTCCCCATCGGCCACCCCAAATAATTCCAGCCAATCAAATTCCTTATCAAAAATATCTTCCACATCCTCAAATAAAGAAATCCAACCAAGTTCCTCCCCTAAACAACATGAGAAAAAAGAAGAAGCTACCCCTTCTACTTCTACCAATCATGAAGCCCAAATCGACACTTTGTCCAATTTTTTTGAGAAAAAGGTCCAAGTCAAAGACAAATGTGTGGGTGAATATTCTATTGAGAAATCCCTGTATCTCTCACAAATATACTCCCCAAAGTCCTATGTTCAACCATAAACCTCAACACAATAATCTTCACAATATATCACACTCTTTGATTGAAGATTCATAAAATAAAGTACCCAAGCTGAGGAATCTGATGATAAAGAAATTTTGAACTAGCTTTACAAGGATGAAACTAAATCCTAGGCAACAAAAAATAATATAAAAACAACACAATATGGCAAAGGATTCTCAATCTTAGAGAAAATGGGATACAAAGGACAAGGACCTATCAACAAGAGAAAAGAAGGCATCATGGAACCAATCCAAAAGACAAGACATGACTGGGATATAAAGAGGAAACAAAAAAAGAAGCCACCCAGAAGGTTGTTGAATGAATCCTACAATTGCAAGCTAGTAATAACTATGAAATTGAATCAAATGAATATGAGTGGGATTCATTATCTAAAGAGTCTTTTCATGACAAGGGAATTGATGTGATACAAAAGTATGCACCCATATGCAAGGAGGGACAAAATTTAGGGTTAAGACCACTTGAATTTGGATCACAACCTATTGATGGCTCAAGCAAAGATGATCAAACTCCTAGCGAGATAGATCATTCAAAGGAGAGTTGCATCATAGACCTTGACATTTCTATAGGCCTACTTGAAGACATTGCAATCAAGACCCTCATTTCCTTTGAATTAAACCAATCTAAGGATTCCCTACCTCTAGTACATCTCGAACTTATTGACTGGGACCAAACCGATCCTCTCGACATCCCTTTATTTTCCAACAATGATGTAATTGGCAACTTCCTTTGTGCTGACAAACCTGAAACTTGTTCCACCACTGAATCTCAAAACAAAGCTTCCTTTCAGGGGAGTGTCAAATCTCTTAGCTGCAAAATGAATAATAAAAAAAATTGATCTAATGGTGAAAACCATTCCATGGCAGTATTAGATCAAGAAAATGTAAAAAATAAAGAGC
Source organism: Sequoiadendron giganteum (assembly GCA_007115665.2). Classification (NCBI taxonomy): domain Eukaryota; kingdom Viridiplantae; phylum Streptophyta; class Pinopsida; order Cupressales; family Cupressaceae; genus Sequoiadendron; species Sequoiadendron giganteum. Next base: position 500,631,147 of record CM021101.1, on the reverse strand, counting down.
GCATCCAACGGTGAAAACCTCTTTGAGGCATTGAAGGATGAGAGGTTTGAAACTCTCCCTAAACACTTTCAAGAGAGATCAAAAGTATTGATTGATCCCACTCAATCCATCAACATTGGCACAGACGAAGCAGTGAAGACTCTATATTTAGCAGCATCCTTGACAGAACAAGAGAAACCAAGCTTCACCCAATTCTTTGAAGACCAAAAAATAAACTTTGCTTCATCCTATGCAAACATGCCAGGGATGGATCTAGATTTAATCATGCATCATTTATCCTTGTCACCAAGGGTAAAACCAGTGAAGCAAAAGTTAAGGAAAATGCATCCACATATTGCCCTCTTGGTAAAAGTAGAATTGAAGAAGTTATTGGATGTAGTGTTCATCAGGCCGATTGATTATGTCGAGTGGATCTCCAATATTGTACTAGTTTCAAAACCTAACAACAATATACAAATTTGTACAAATTTCAAAGATCTCAATAAAGCTTGCCCGAAGGATGATTTTCCTCTACCGAACATAGATATCATCATGGACTTAACAGCTGGACATGCCATGTTGTCACTTATGGATGGTTTTTTGGGATATAACCAAATCAAAATTGCACTTGAGGACCAGGATAAAATAACCTTCACATGCCCTTTGGACTAAAGAATGCGAGAGCTACTTATCAGCGAGCCATCACGATAATATTCCATGACATGATGCACACATTCATGGAAGACTATGTAGATGATCTATTGGAAAAATAATACACTAGAGAAGGACACCTAGAGATACTAGACAAAATCTTCACCAGACTGGAAAAATTCAATGTACGACTAAATCCAAAAAAATGTGTATTCGGGGTGACATCTGCGAAACTCCTGGGGTATATAGTTTTAGAAAAATGCATTGAGGTTAAGGAAATCATGGAGATGCCACCTCCCAAGAACATAAGTTAGCTAAGACTACTCCAAGGAAGATTCAGTCTATTTGAGGATTCATTTCACAATTGGCAGGTAAGACCCATCCTTTCACTCACTTGCTACACAAAAATGTTTCCTTTAGATGGGATGAGAAATGTGAAGCTAATTTCAACCAATTGAAGAAATATCTAATGATTCCACCTGTCTTAGTACCACTAGTAGAAGAAAAACCACTCTTACTATACATAGCAACAACCGAGACATCATTGGGAGCTTTGCTAGTGCAAGAGGATTCAAAATGAAAAGAAAGGGTCATCTATTATATAAGAAAAACATTAAATGGATATGAAATTAATTACACATCCATTGAAAAGGCTTGTGTGGTAGTAGTGTTCACCACCCAACAATTGTGATATTATATGGTAACTCATACCATCAAGTTAATAGCCAAAATCGATCCATTAAAATATCTGCTCAACAAGGCAAATCTAACAGGAAGACTAAAAAAGTGGGTAATGATACTGAGTGAATTTGGAATCTGGTATGTTGATAGGAAAGCCATCAAGGGACAAGCCATCACTGACCAACTAGCCGAAGCACCATTGTATGAAAGTCATCCTTTATGCATTGAGTTTCCAGATGTTGATATCTTTACCATAACAGCCAAACAATGGATATTGTACTTCGATGGATCATACACTCAACATGGATTGGGAGTGAGAATTTTATTTGTCACTCCTCAAGGAAATACCATTCAAAAATCATATAGACTGATGTTCCCCTACACAACCAACATGGTGGAGTATGAATCACACATCATTGACATCAAGGTAATTGTAGGATGGAAAATTATAGAGTTGCAAGTCTATGGAGACTCCCAACTATTCATAAATCAAGTCAATGATGGCTATCAAACAAAGGATGACAAACTGATTCCCTATAAAAGAATAATCGATGACTTTCAGAAATACTTTGTTGCTATCAGATTCTAACAAATTCTAAGAATCAACAACCAAGTTGTTGATGCTATGGCCACTACTGCTTCTCTGTTACAAATTCCAGATAAATAGAGCCATTATGAGTTCATTGTGGAATAAGTTTTTACCCCTACCTATGACGATTTTGAGTCCCAAGTCATTTTCCATTTACTTCATATTGATAGCTCAATTTATGGTAAGGTCTACACATATCTAAGAGATAACACTCTTCCCCCCTACCTATCATGAAACCAAAAATGAAACTTCATCCATCAAGCCACCCAACACACCCTTATGACAAATGTACTTTACTGACGAGGTCTTGATGGAACTCTCCTTCGATCTTTGGAATGCGATGAGCCTAAAATGACCTTACAATAATTTAATGAAGGTATATGTGGAACACATTCCAGTGGTCTTACCCTAGCAAAGAAACTCCTCTGTTTGGGGTATTATTGGCCAAATATGGAGAAAGAGTCTTTTCAATTTGTCAAGAGATGCAAGAAGTGTCAGATCCATGGTAACCTCATACATGCACCAACACAAGAACTCCAACCATTTTCATCAACCTGGCCCTTTTGTTAGTGGAGACTTGACCTTGTGGTGAAAATCCATCCATCTTCTTCCAATGGGCACAAATTCATAATCATGACCACCAAATACTTCATGAAGTGGGTTGAAGTTGTTCCTTTAATTACCATCAATGGTAAGCAGATTGCGTCCTTCATTCTGAATTACATCATCTATAGGTATGACATTCCTTAATCCATTGTCACCGACAATGGTAGATCTTTCAAGAATCAAGACATACAAGAACTTTGTGAAAGGTTTCATATCCAGCATCGGTTTTCTACACCATACTATCTTCAAGGGAACGACCAAGTAGAGGCCTTAAACAAAACCATCCTAAAGATCTTACAGAAAACCATCAATGATGTTGGACGTGATTGGCATATTCAACTGAACCCTGCTTTGTGGGTATACCACACCATATTCTCTTGTCTATAGGTCAAAGGCCATTTTACCTATTCAGATCAAGATACCATCACTCCATGTGTCATTAAAAGGCATCATTTCAAATGAAGACTACCAAGTATCTAGGTTACAAGAGTTGGAACTGTTGGATGAACATCACCAACTTGCAGTGGATCACTTGAAAGCATATCAACACAGAATGTCAAGAAGTTATAATCACAAGGTCAAACCAAGAAAATTTTAGGTGGGTGATTTGGTACTAAAGGAAAATCCACGCAATCAGCAAGACCGAGAAAAGAAGGGAAAGTTTGAACCAAATTGGATAGGACCCTTTGTCATTGTATCAGTCTATGGATCAAGAGCATATAAACTATCCACCCTTGAAGATGATCTATTTGAGGAACCTATGAACAACCTCCATCTCAAAAATTTCTACACATAATTCAACTGTGGCACGATATAAAAGTCTTGAAAAAATACAAAAAAAATAGAAAATGTCCTAAAAAAATGGTTACCTTGCTGAAAACCTGGAAAACAAGCACCTTGGTAACAAAATAAATAAATAAAAAATATCAAAATAGAAAAAAATTAAAAAGATCAAAAATACAAAAAAATCAGAAAAAGAGAAAAAGAGAAAAAAAAGAGAAAAATCAGAAAAAAGAGTTACCTTGGTGAAAACCTGGCAAACAGGCATCTTGGTAACAACGCAAAAATCATAAAATCTAACAAGAGAAATAAAAGCAAGTGGTGAAAACCTGGAAAACAAGCACTCTTTGTGATGGGTCGACTTCTCCATTTGTTGGAACATGTGTTGGTCACCCACTTTCGCTAGCGTCACACATACATGCTTAGCATAAAACGAGCTTCATGAACATATCCGGATATTGTGGTCATGTCTCACCTTTGGCTTGGTTAACACTGTGCATATCTATAATAAATTGGTTTGTTTCTCATTGGGGGAAAAATCCTGAACTCACTGGGGTAAATAAACATTGAGCTTAAACCAATAAACAACAAATAGCAAGGCAAACCTGATGAAAACAACAATCACCCTAAACATCAAATTGAACATCAAACATCAATCAGTCAAACAATCAACCATCCAAATCAACATAAAAAACAAAACAAATCAAATCTCATTGGATGATCATCTTCTGAATCATGGTTGCATCACTTTAGCATGTATGTTCAATTGTCGTATCTTGATTGTTGTTATCATTTCTTTAGAGTACCTCGATGATATCCAAAACTAGAGGGGCTAGGAAGGAGAATGATATTTTCTTTGTCTACTATCTGTGAGTCAATCATTACTACTATGAAAATTGTTGTGGGACATTCTCTACAAAGTATCATTGATGACATTTAGAATTTGCATGGGAAAATGATTAACTATTTTCTATTTACACAAGTGATTCTTAGGTCATCTCGATCAAATTATACGTAGATGCTTGTGTTATCTTGTACAATCAAATCTCAATGGAAGTTGTATGGAATTTGTAATCAGGTCATCATGGTCTAATTATACCATCGATTTTTGTACTAACTTTCAACATAATAAAGGCTTAATGATGATAAAAAGCACAACAAATCTACTAATAGAATGACAACATGGCATTTTAGTTTTTCATGATAGATAAAGTTGCATCCATATTATTTTTTCATTTGTATTTTGATGTTTTTTCGAGGCTAGAACAGTTTTCAAATGATGTTATCTCTATCATTAAATGGATGGATTATACTTGACATTAAAAAAAATATATCATTCTCATGTAGTTGCATAAGCATTTTAAATTTACACCATGCATTGGAAACATTATCATATCATACATCCATTCATGCATTCATCATATATTTTCATTAGAAGAATCCAAAAATAAATCATTTTCATAGGCCATTCATTATCATAAAATCATTCATCGACACATTTCTCATTCATTTTCATATCATCCATCCATCCATACATTGCATCATAATATTTGCATTAGAAAACAAGAAAAATAAGTGCATTGCATACCATTTGCATAATTAAATTCATATCCTATAGTATAGCAACATCATTCATTTGCAACAGGAAAACACAAAAATAATTTGCATCATATTTCATTAACATACCATCATCCATATGCATTACAAATCATATAATCATGCAGTCATACATTAGGAATCATAAACCATCCATTTATACATTTATCATACATTCACATTTGCAAAATCCAAAAAACACAAAACATTATCATAATTCATACATATACATTCATCATATTCACATTAGAATAATCCCAAAATGAAATCATCATTCATTCATGCGTTAGAAATCATAAATCATTCACCCATGTATTAGATCATATATGCACATTTCACAAAACAAAAAATTTATCATTCATCCATTCATCCATACCATCAATTATTCATTCATACATTATATCATATATTCATTCAAAAAATACAAAAAAAAATACAGTACATCCCATATCATTTACATAATTGCATCCATCTTGTACATCATAATAAAAATATCATCCTCTTCATAGTATACAACATCATTCATAAAGCATCATAGGATCATATCATCATTGCATCCATACATAATCATGCCATAATCAAATAAACAACATATGAACATTAGATAAGCATCATAGCATAAATACATATAGAACATAGGCATATAAACCATCGCATAACATATAGAGCATGGAAATTAAATGCATCCATCATAAATGTACATAAACATCATATAGATCAATCATCGTAACTGCATATCATATAAATCTCATAATCATAATGTCAAGCGTACAAGGATGCCCAACAAATATGAAGAGGTACATCAAGAAAAATGGGTCAGTATGCCATAATATCATCAAATCTCTAAATTGGTGTATACAATGTCTCAACAATACATCAAGAATGACCTCGGGGCTCTATGGTGCTCTTCCCAGATGTCGTGGGCCTCGTTGATCCTCCTGCTAAACCTCCCACACCTGATGAATCTACCCCTGGAGCTCTTCCTGGTGGACCCTTGGGAAGTGGCTATGTCACACCCCTGCTGATGGTCCTAGACTAAGTTTGACTTGATCGGGACTAAGCATAGTTGACTCTCTACTCTATAGGCACTATGTCATGGTATCTCCCTCTGTAATACTCTTCCTCCTGGGCAGTGCTATAATCTCCCAAAGATAGTTGGTTGTGGACATACCCTCACCCACTCTCTACAATCTCTTAGCCACGACCTCTGCCTACTCATACCATTGTCTTGCAAAATCCCTCACAGTCATCAAAGTAACAACCTATGCTTGTGCCTATGCTAGTGCCTTGGCCTGTCCCTGTAACTATCCATGTGATTGTGTAAGCAATGCCTACACCTGGGCCGGCTGTCCCTAAAATGTTTGCACCTACACCTATAAGGAAACTATCTACATCTATTGTTGCTGTGAGGGCACCCCAATCTGTACACGCTATTGTGTTGTAGCCACTAGGAATATCCTCCTTCAAGGTATCATAACATCACTCACATCAAATGCTACTCCTCCACTCCCACCACCATCTATGCCTCCTCCACTCCACCATCATCTACTCCTCCATCCACGCCCTCATCTCTCTCCTCCTCATATCCATCACCCCTGCCTCTCCTCCGTATGGGTGCCCTCTCCTCATCATCGTCCAAGGATGGAACTGGCTCATCAGGGCTGGATATACTAGGAAAGGTATGTGTGAAAAAGTACTAATCATAATCATCTAACAAAATGACATCTGTAATCTTAGGATGGTAGTCCCATATCACAACTTGCAATATGTGATACTCCTGACAAGCGACATCATATGACAAGAGGGGTCCCCACTTGGGTATATCCTGGTGTCTCCGAGCGTACATAGCCATTCCTTGGGGCATGCCCTGCACTCTACCATACTATTGATGTACTCTACCTAGAATAAACCTCTCAAAACATAAACTATGTCTATCCAATAAAAAATATGGCATCTCCAAATGGTCCTCTACCCACTACTCATAGTCTAGGTATGACCACCATGTCACAGTATCAAGATCATCGAGAACTCATCTCTAGTACTCTAGTTTTCCCATATTATGTTGGACAACTAGGCCTCTATATCCATACACATAAGGTATCCCAAGTGGCCAATATCTGTCTGCAACTAGTCATGTCACCGCTATGTGCTCCCATGCCCAGGTCTATAATAATGTCACCCCCGCGGATAGGCTAACAACTCCTAGATAGACTACCTGATGAAGGTAATGATATAAATGTGCAAGCATGCATGAACCCTAGGCATATCGGGTCCCATGTAGAATCATCTGCTCCAGTTTCTGACCCCAACCAAAATATAGTCCCTTCGACCTATGGTCGGGACATAGGAAGCCACCAATGAAACCATCAAGTACAAAAGGTAAAGGGGCATAGCTCTCATACATCTCCTACCAAGGTAGCTCATATCCGCTGATCTGATCATCATGAAAGATCTTCTGTAAAGAATTTGTGCCTCCTTGCTTAGCCTAATCATTAACAACTATATCTCCTACCATAGGAATCCGTAAATTCTGATATCCATTCTCTGGCTTCACAGTCATCTTGCCAGTCGCTAGGTGAAAAGTGTTGTGGTCGCTATGCCACCTCTCTGCCAAAGCTGTCAGAAGTCCCTAATTAATCCTAATCTAGGGCATATCAATCAAATAGTATAGCCCACATCTCTCAATAATATCCCGCTTAGCCTGACTCAGGTGAGGAATCAACTCCCAAGTCCGTGGGAAGTGCTCTTGATACATGAGGACTCCTAAATCACTCTCCTATCATCATAACACATTGCAAAATCACTAATTTTGTCACTCAATCAAACATCAATCAACCTATCAATCTATCAATGCACCTCACCTATCATGAGGTCAATTATCATCAATCAATCATCGAATCTCACCTATCATGAGATTGATCACCATCTAATCTATCAACATCATCAATCAATCTCAACTCAAAGGCTGACGTGATAAAAAAACATCCAACACAAGGAGAAAAATGAAAAATCCTCAATTATGGTATGGATGCACCATAACAGTGCTTCTATGTGCCAAAACATAGATGCGCTAGAAAATTTCTTCTATGCGCTATAACAGTCCACACATGCACCAAATTCATGGATGTGCCACAACTTCCTATCAATGTGCTATAACAATCAATGTGTGCGCTAATGAATCTAATGCGCTACTTCATTACATGGATGCACTAAATCATGCAGATTCTACCCTAAGCATCCTATATGCTAAAACATGTAACTAATGTGCTACATCGGGGTATGTATAAGCAAAAAATTTAAATATACGCACTACAATAGGTCACCTATGTGCTACATTATCCTATGGATGTGCTAAAACATGTGAACACCGCATTCATTTTTTTTTTTAAAGTGGGAAAATTAATTCAAAATTCACAAAATGGAGGTTTTTAGAAATTCATATTGGAGGTCCATACGTTGCCGGGCGGTTTTTCCATCGCACGCGCTCGAATTGATGTGTCTGAATAGAAATCACCATTTTTCTCCAAGTGCTCAAAGTTGTTCAATCTCTCAAATTTTCAAAATCATAATGCACAAATAAGCTTCTTTTTCACTTTTTACCTATTAAAAGGGTAATTAAGTAGCATTGATTTATTTTATTTTTCAAAGGGGCTAAATTAATCAATTCCTCAACCAGGGCAGTTTTCACTATTATTTTCAAGAGATAAATTGTTGAAACGTGTTGAAAATTCAAAAAAATAAAAAAAATCCTAAAATTCACAAAATTCATCGATTTATCTTCTGAGGGGGCATATATCCATCATCAATTGAAAATCAACGTCCGGGGCATATCAATTTTTTTCTTTGAAGCAATATGTAAACACATCACTTCAAAGAGGGGAAAAATGTATACACCTAAAATCGGTCAAGATAATTGATTAAATAAATACTAGTTACTTAATTAATAAATCTTAATTCCTCTACTTATAAATAAATTACAAAATTTATTTATATAGTTCATTTTCTTAATTATTCCTATCTAAAATCATTTTCTTCTTCATTTAATTAAATAAACAAACCTAACTAATTTGTTTTATTTGATTAATTCCCTCTCATTTAAAATTGAAATTTTAATTCAATTTTGTCACATTTCTACATAATCTTCTAACCTCCTTCCACCTCATCTTCCACCACACCATGTGTCACATGAATTTAAATATTTCTAATTTTCAAAATGGGAATTTTCATCAACAAACTCCTAACAAGATAGGAGACACATGGCTTCTTCCTCCATTTGATGCTCTTCAACACTTGGCAAAGTGCTCTTTTAAAGGGAACCATCTCCATGATTCTCTCTAACTTCTTCTTCCTCCACCATCGATCTATTTGGATCATAATCTTGACTATTGAATCCTGCCACATCACAATATGCCTTGGAAATCTTATAAATATAGCATCATTCTCCAGCTTTTCACAAGACATCCTTTAGCAAACTAACTCTGCATAAATCATTTGTGAGCATTTTGAGAACTTTTGAGAGCATTTAGAGAATTTTAGAAAATGGCATAATAGAAGCACATTAGTGTAGAATCATGGCTTAGTTGATTAGTTGCATTTCCATTTTAATATTAGTTATATCATAGCCTTTGCATCGTAGCATTATCTCCATTTTTATTACAACAACATCTTTATCATAGCATCATGGCATCAATCACATAGCTCATCAAATCATGTAGGAATCAAGATTCTTGTATTTTACAACATTCATTCTCTAGTTTGTCATTCTAAATTCATAGTGCAAGTAAAATTTGAGAGTTATTGTGATTCAAAGAATCCTTAGAGATAAGAAACAATGGAACGGTTTTAGGGAGATTGTTGTATTTAAATTGTATTAGATTTGTGATTTAATTTCTCTAATGTAATACGTCTCATTGATTGTGTGGTTAGTTTTATCTTTATGATACACATAATTTTACACCACACAGGTAGAAGTATAAATTTGTGTCACACTTTTTAAAGGAAATGACCCACACTAATCCAACTTTTAAACTTGAATCACTAAAAAGTGTCATATATGTTTTGAATTTTGAAATGATGTAAACTAATTAAATATATTTCTTTGTATTAAGTATAATAGAAGAAACATATGCAAAATTTTCATCCGAGGATCAGCCCTAGACTACCCCCCATTACAAAATATCAATAGTTATCCCCTGTTACATGAGATCAAAAAGTGGATCCAAGAGTAAAACCTGTATCAAAGTATCATCAATAGATTATACAATTATGCACTATTATCCTATATAAACATCTACTATAATTAAAAAAGGATATATACAATACATGCTTGTTGTTCTTTGATAAGTTTTACTCTGCCCTGTCATCAACTTTCATAGCTATCAGTGTTTCTACTACTGCCAGTTCTTCAACAAAAGGTCTTGTTGCCTATCCCTCCTTATTCTAAGCCTTGTCAACTTTACTACCCTATCCTTTTGCTAAGTCCTTCCGAAATGAATGTAGAGCCCTCAAAAAGACATCCACACCAGGATACCATATCTCTTTGTTCTCCAAATACTTCAAGAATTTGTCCTTTGAAAGCTCCACTGTGATATAAACCTGCATCATAGTGTTATATAACACGAGTCCTCTATAAGACTCAGTAAGCACCCTCTTCCTTCCTTGAAACCTATCTTCATTCCTTTCTTTCCAGATGGCCCACAAAATGTTAGATGAAAGGAAAAGCCAAAATAGAGTAGCAATTTTCCCCATTTTTATATTGTGATTGAATTAAATCTTTTCAGGAAGGGGTTGTCCATTGTCCCCCTAGATATTTTGCTCATTATAGAACAACTTCCATATTTCTTTAGCAAAAATATAGTCAAAGAAAATGTGGTTAATTCTCTCAAGTACTCTACAAAGGCTACATATATCAATATCATCAAATTTACTTTTGAATGTCAGTTTCTAGATTATTAGAAGCCACTTGAAGCAAGCTTTTTTAGCCTCTAACTGTTTACACCAAATATTCTGAAAAACCTTTTTCTATTGATTTTTGTTCCAATTAAGTTTCCAAGTTTGATTCAAATAATCTGTCAGATCAGTTTGTTTTGTTAGCATGGACTAAATTTCTTTAGCTTTGGTTTTCATTATATTATTGTCATTTTTCCATTGAAAATCCTTAAATTGAGAAATGCCATTTTTAGTTTCTACTGGAAACTTTATTTGGTTACAGGCTTCCCTAAGGACTGTGTAAGTCCTCCAATTGGTGGGAGGAATGTTAAATTCAAAACTCAAGTCATTCAAATCTTTTAGTTTACCATCCTTCAGAATATCCTTGAAGCATTGAATTCCTTTGTGGGCCTAGCCTCTTGCTAAGAAGCCTTGGATTAATGCAAGTGGTTTCCCTTTTTGTTTTAAGTTCCACCAAATTGAGTCTTTGATCTGAATGATCCTATTGTCTCCTTTGGTGAAGTGGCAGTTTGTTAGGCACCTTTTCATCAATTCCCAGTCTTTCCAAATAGTTCTAAATACATTGGACCCTGTAGGTAACATGGTCCATTCATTGCTAAGAATATTACTAAGTGGTAGAGATTTCCATGATTTTGCATGCTTGGGGATAGCACTGAGGATGTTTTTTCTGATTAACACCTTCCAAGGCTCCCTCCTTCAAATTCCCCAATCACCCACTTTGTAGCCAAGGAAATCCCTTGCAACCTTAAGCCCTTTAGCCCTAGACCTCCCTTGAGTTTTTCAACAGTGCACCATTCCCATTTCACCGAGTGTCTCTTTCTCTTACCTTTACCATCTAACCACAGGGAGGTTCTTATCCTTTTCTGGATATCATTGATTTGATATAAATTGAAAAATCAAATAGAGGCAAAGTATATGTTGTATGATGAGAGTATCTTCTGATAGACCTGAATCCTACCAACCAAGGATAAAAATTGTCTATTCCACTTAGTAATTTTCTTTTCTATTTTGTACCTTATCCAAAGCCACATCTCCTTTATATTTGACTCCACAACAAAGGGGATAACCAAATATCTTACCAAATTTTGAGGACCCCCCCAATCTGGAGGTTCTTCTTTCCACCCCAAAAGGAAATATTTTGAGGGGGCAACTTTGGTGCCAGAGGCTAAGCAGAAGATATCTAGTTTCCCCATTAGATTTGCAAGGTTATCCTCCTCTAGGGTTAACAAAATTGAGGTGTCACTGAAAAACTACATATTTAAGAGCTCATTATCATCTGGCAGGATAATGTCCTTTACCCTTGGAACTGATGAGCTCTCCCTAAAGACATAATGTAGTGCATCTGAGGCTATTACAAATAATGCTAGTGCAAGTGGACATCCTTGCCTTATGGATCTTTCAAGGGAGATTTCTTGAGTGAGGAACCCATTGAATTCTACTTGGGAATTTGCATCTTGAAAGAGGGTTATGACCATATGAAAAAATGACCTAGGAAACCCAAAGGACTTCAAAAACTAGGAGTACAAAATACCACTCAATTCTATAATATGCCTTTTCAAAGTCCAGAAAAAGTATTATTGTTTCCTACAAAGTTTTCTTTGCCTAGTTCATTGCTTCCCAACTGGTTAACAGGTTTTCTAGGATTCATCTCCCCTTAATGAAACCTATATGAGTGGAATTTATGATAGAGGGAATGATTAGTGCCACCCTATCTACTAGTATTTTAGCCAAGATCTTATATTATACATTGAGTAGCGTAATGGGTCTATAGTTTTTAACTAGAGTTTTGTCCCCCTCCTTTGGAATTAGTTTGATTATTCCTTTATTAATCTTTCTACCAAGTGTGACTCTTTCAAAGGATTCCTTATACACAAGGAGTTGGTCTTCACTCACCTAGTCTAGGAAGGTTTTGTAGAATTATGCAGGAAGGCCATCTACCCCTGGAGACTTGTGATCCTTGAGAGAGAGTATGGCCCTTCTAACTTCCTCTTGGGATATTTCCTTCCCCACTTCCCCAACCATTTCTTCATTGATCTTTCTTGGAATGATTTTTTTTATGTGCTCCATTGCCTCGACATTAGCCTCCCTACCTCCCTTAGAGGAGAAGAGGTTCTTATAAAATTGGAAGAATTGTTCTCTTATCTCTTCTTGGTTGACCAGGGTGGTGTCATTTGCAGTAATCTGATCTATCTGCTCTCTAGCTTATTTCTCCTTGATATATCTAAATAATAATTTCATGCCTTTATCACCATTCTCTAGCCATTTCATTTTAGATCTTACTCTTAGGCCCTAGATCTTGAGGTTCTGGAGCCTCCTTAGGTTTTTTTTGGACATAGACAACCTATTTGTAAGCCTTTCATCAGTAGGGTTCGCTTGCAAATTAGTTTCTGCTTAGAGGAGCTTATCTTGGAGGAGAGTCTCCCTCCTTTCATTATCTTTGGCTCACTTCTTTCCAATTGTTTGAAATGGGACTTTTCATCCCTTTGTATTTAAGTCCATCTATTGATGGGGGATAGATTTTTGTGCATCCACTTGTTGATAAGTCTAAGGGATGAAATGGAATTTCTATAGTCATTGTACTTGAGGAGATTGGTATTAAGGAAAAAACCATTACTGATGCCAGAAAATTTTGCCACACCTTCCTTGAGGCTGAATTTGGCCCTTTTTGGATAATGATCAAATAAGGAGTATGGAGTCACTTCAAATTTACACCTTTCTTTCACATGAGTGGCCGAGAAGAATGCTTTACTTATATAAAATCTATCAAGCCTACAATAGATTCTCCTACCACCTTTTTGAGAATTGCACCATGTAAACCAAATGCTTTTGCAGCCCTTTTTTTCCCTTCAATAGGGTCATCAATTTTCAGTTTAGATTTCATTCTTTGCCAATAAAACCTCTCATTTCCTTTCCAATCTAGGCCCGTTCCCCCCCATTTATCTTCTCCTCTCTCTACAAAATTAAAGTCCCCTCTAATGAGCCAGGGGATATCTTGCAAGTTTTATATCTAGTTCCAAAGGAGGATCCAATCCTTATGATCATTAGGGGCATACACTGAATAGATCCCAAAGCAACTTTCCTTTTTTTTAACAATCACTCAGACAACCTAGTTGCAAGGGGAGGTTCCAAAGCTATCCACAAAATGTGACAAATTATTTGTCATCAGAATTATAGCCCCCCCTTTTCCCTTTTCATGCTTGGTGGCAAACTGAGTTGCTTCTTTCTATATCACCCTTAGGCTAGTTTCTAAGGTGAAGCCAATGGCTTTAACCTCTTGCAGCGGGACAAAGTCCTCCTTCTTTTGTGATATGAATCTTCTGACAACATGCTTCTTATCTAGGGTTTCAAGTCCCCTTACATTCCAGGAAATGCAATTGACCTCCATTATGTTTGTTCACTGGGAGGGGATCCCTTGTCATACTTTTTAAAGGAAATGGCCCACACTAATCCAAATTTTAAACTTGAATCACTAAAAAGTGGCATATATGTTTTGAATTTTGAAATGATGTAAACTAATTAAATATTTGTTTTTTAGTATATTTTATGCTTTTATTTAAAAATTAAAATTAATTTTTTTTATTTGAATATAGTTTTTTATAAATTGACACTATAATTTAGTTGCTGAAAAAATGAAGTTACATGAGATGCCAATCTTTTTATAGTAAATTTTATTTTTTTCCTTCAATTTTTTTGTGTGTATTTATAACTTGAAGCTTTAGTGCATGATTTTTTTTTTTCCAAATTTGATAAATATATATTTTTAAATAAATCTTAAAATGAGCGCGTATTAAAGCACAGTTGTTTCCATTTGACATAAACTTTCATATTATCTATTTATCTAAAATGGAAAAAAATTATACCATCTTGATATAGATTCTTTTATCTAGTGAATTATATTTTTTTTCAATTTTTTAAATTAAGTTTTTCTGTTTTTCCTTGACATGGTGATCGACCTAATATTTTGTGTTGATAACCTAATTTTAGTAAAAATAAAAAGGAAAATATAAATAATAATTAAATTATTAAAATATATATTTTTGAAAACTACACTCATGGATCTACAAAAGGATATTTTTATATTTTAAAAAAGATGTTATTTACATGAGTAGAAGTTGTTGAGACATCATTTTTTCAAATAATTCTATTTATTTAGTAAATTGGCCTAAAAGTGGTGTTATCTATGCATTTAGCCAACAATTTTAGTTGGAAAAGTTGTGGACATAGCTAACTTATCTAGAATGAATCGTACAAGATCATATGTTTGACCAAAATTGAATTTTAGTTTCTAGAAATACTTAAATTCTATTTATTTGGTAAATTGGCTTAAAAGTGGTGTTATCTATGCATTTAGCCAAGAACTTTAGTTGGAAAAGTTGTGGACATATCTAACTTATCTAGAATGAATCGTACAAGATCATATGTTTGACCAAAATTAAATTTTAGTTAGAAATACATAAATTCACTTGTGTTGATAAGTTGGCCAAAAGTGTGACACAACTTTATAATTTTACCCTGTAGGTGTTACATGAGTACAAGTTGTTGAGACATCATTTTTTCAAATAATTCTAAATATTTTGTAAATTGGCCTAAAAGTGGTGTTATCTATGCATTTAGCCAATAATTTTAGTTGGAAAAGTTGTGCACATATATCTAACTTATCTAGAATAAATCGTACAAGATCATATGTTTGACCAAAATTGAATTTTAGTTAGAAATACTTAAATTCACTTGTGCTGATAAGTTGACCAAAAGTGTGACACAACTTTGTACTTTTACCTTGTAGGTGTTGCCTAAAGTGAAGTATGTAGGTGTTGTACTTTTTCATTGCTGTCAGAGGGGGAGAGAAAAGTATGAAAAATTAAGGAGAGAGTGATGTATGAGAAACAAAGGTAAAAGGGGAGAGAGTGAAGTCTAAGAAATGTCTCAGTAAGGGGAGAGCTCCTTGATGCAAAGTTGCTTTTGTTGTTGATGGTTTTTTAGAGCTAGTGTTTCCATTAATGATAGAGGGGGAGATTGTTGCCACGTTGTCATTGATGTCAACACAGATATTGCTAAATTATTTTGTCCTTAGTGTTGTCATTGATGTCAACCTATGTTAACCTCTAATGAGGTGGTGTTGAGTAGGTGTTGCAGATGGGGAGATTGTTGTAATCTCCAGTGTGGTCATTATAGAAGGAGTTATGGTGCTTATTGTGTTGTTGAT
This sequence comes from Sequoiadendron giganteum, assembly GCA_007115665.2. Lineage (NCBI taxonomy): Eukaryota > Viridiplantae > Streptophyta > Pinopsida > Cupressales > Cupressaceae > Sequoiadendron > Sequoiadendron giganteum. Next base: position 500,615,113 of record CM021101.1, on the reverse strand, counting down.
GCAATAGGTTCACTTGGTTTGCAAGTGCTTTTGAGAAAATTAATATAAAGAGTGTGTAAGGTGACAAACCCGTGTTTTCTGTGTTGTGCTCCACATTTCTTCATGGTTGAAGATATGCTTGTGTGATTTGGGTGTGATGTAGAGAGATGTTCAAAGGTGCTATATCTAGATTTTTAGGTTTTGGATCATGTGACAGTGGAAGATGTGTTTGACAACATGTTAGACTATGAAGAAGGTTGTATAGGGAAATGGAATTGCTCTGCATTTATCCACGTTGAGGTTTCTTGTATTGAAGATTTGGGAACATGCTTATTATTCTTTTATCTACCTTCTCTTGGAGTGTTGAGTGTTCAATTATTCCACAAGCTTGGATTCATGAGTTGTGTTGTGTGGCAGTGTGTCTAGTCTAATACAATGAAAGTGTTATTTAGTTTCAGGTGGTTGTGTCAGTGGTGTTGGATATTCTAATGGTGTTGAATATTCCTAGATGTTTATAGAGTGTTTCTATGTGGCATGCATGTTGTTTCTGGACTAGGAGAGGCATGTATGCATAATTGCTTGTTAGTGTTAGTTTAGGTCTGGTTGATCTGGCTTGATAGAGATAATTGTGAAGGTTGTTTATTGTTTGTGGAAGTGTGGTGAAATGTTTCAATGTAGATTTTGGTCTTATTTAACCCTTTGTGTGGTCTTCCTTCACTTCTTTCCATTGTGTAAGTGTTTGGTGCCAACCTATTTGTTTGTTGCATGTTTGAGGTGCATACGTTTCAGTATGGCTAACATGGAGAATATTTTTGAGGTTGTGGAGGATATATTTAAGCAAGGTTATTTGTTGGAGATGCATGTGGTAGGTTGTGTAATGTGAAATGTGATCAAGTGTGTTGACTTGAGTGTGAGCTTAAATGCCTAAGGCTACCAGATCCAACCAGTAGAAGGTGTCTACATTTTTAGTGTGCCTGAAGTTGCTGGAGGTAGTGAGTTGAAGGTTGCAAATGGTGTAGAGTTGTTGTGGTGGATCTTCTTGTTTCTCTAAGGTAGTGAACCTCATTGTAACACTCTTCTTTTATTATTCTTTCTTCTGGACAATGAGCCCTCGATAGTGAGCATTTCTTCTCTTTAGGGTAGTGAGCCTATTATATTTGGTGTTGTTATACATATATGTGAGTTAATCCTCACCATAGTTTTTTTCTGATTGGGGTTTTCCACGTAAATCTAGTGTTGTCTTGTGTGTATTTTTTTTGTGTTGATGTTTCATGTGTTTACTTTTTGTTGATGCTTAGTAAGGATCTGAAGGTTAATAAGGGTTTAAAGATTAATGAGGGTTTGATGGTTTAATGTACAACTCAATTCACCCCCTCTCAGTTGTCCTTTGTGTCTTTAAAAAAGTGCTACAAGTTACCACTTAGATCTACTTTCCTTAAATGAACCAAGCCATTTTACTTATCTTATACAAGGATAATTGGTTTCTTGATTGAAGGTCCTGCAAGTGTTATTACTCATTAAAAAAATGAATCTAAAACATGAAAAAACTCACATATGAACTTGATGCATTGAAAAAATAGATCTTGACTAATAATACGTGTTGTAAATTCTACTTGTTCTACTCTTGACTACTTTTAGGATGCTCAATTAGAATTCAAGTTTCTAGCTTGCTTAGGATTTTTATTAGGATTTCAAATGGTGAAAAAGACTTGTATTTATATGCAAGTATTCATTTTCTCACAAAATTAATTATCAATAGTCGACAAATGAATTTAAGTTTGTAAATGTTAGAATACCAACAATAACATAATTTAAATTGGGCTAAAATAAGCTGGAAAAGGGTGGTGATGCCCTAGTCCAAACCCATTTTGGGGATTGTTTTATCATTAAATAAATATCAAATGATAAATTCCCATTTTTTTAGAATGACCACAAAATGAGCAAATTAAGAGCATAATTAGGTCCAACCACATAGGGGGAGCTAAACCTAGTGTAAAATTGTCAAGGGTGACAATTTACAACACTATAATAGAAAGATCAAGAAAGTAGGGAAGCGAGGTATGAAGGAAGGCATGGCAACATGAAAAATCACAAAACCCTACCCAAGTCTAGAAAGTGACCCAAACACCATCATACTTATAAATTAGGACATTACATCCACACACTACCTTGGGACCATTTGAAACCCACAAAAACACTTGTTATAGTATTTATATGGACTACAACCACTAAAGAAAGAGAAATCTAGACCCACACTAACCTCATCCAATAAACAATGAAATCCTAAAATTTCCATGCAATAAGAGTAATCTATCATATGGGCTAATTACACATGTTTATAGTGCCACCATTCTATGATTGAGCCCCTATAATAGTTTAATATATTCTATTACAGTTGTAACTACTCTCTCCATGAAAAAGCATGCTATAACACACTTGAAATAATAAAATATGGACTACAACCACCACATAATGATAGTCTATTATTCCTCCAGAAATTCATAACAAGTCATAAAGAGTTTCAATGCCTTAGGAAACCCATATAAGTGAAAAGGAACAAATTAATTGAAGAAAAACTTAAAATTAACTTTACGAGATATATTTTGTGAGCTTGGGTGAAGCAAATAGTTTTAGCAAAATGATGGTTTCAAAACCATATCAACAATTTTGAAAATTCCATTGTCACTTATGAAACTACCCCTATTCATATTTTTTTCTTTAACCTTATAGAAGCCATAAAGTTTGCATTTAGATTTGAAACAAGGTTCTATTTTAAACAAGTTGTATATATTTAAGAGAAATTCAGATATACAACATATATAGGTTTTGTGCCATATATGGTCCATTTTGGAAGCTAAAATATATAGTATACCTACTTACCATACAATAAACTAGATCATCATCCCATGCCAAAGGGCAAGCAATGTGTTGTGTTACACACCGGTCTATTTATAAGGAATTAGTTATATTGTATGGAGTGTTTGAGAGTATTGTATCATAGTATGACACCGATTTGTGAGTCACGTCTAGAGAAACTTATGGAGAAATATGGGGACTAGGTTTAATTTTATGTCATTGTATGATATCCATAAACTAATGGGAAAATTGAGTTCATTGACAATTTTTTTAGAAATTTGATGAGATGTTTAATAGGGGATAAGCCAAAGCAATGGGACTTAGTATTGTCATAATAGAATTTTTGTATAACAATTAAAGTAATAGAAGTATTAGAAGAGACCTTTTCAAGAATTTTAGGGATGCCACGTGAAAGGAGTGGTAGAGTTGAAAGGTAGCATGGTCACTCTAGTTTATAATGCTAAGTTAGTAGAGTTTTTCACATAGATACAAGATGTCAATAAGGAGGTTAGGGATTTATCTAACAACTACTAGAAATATAATTAGACAAATGAGAAAAGGAAAGAAAATGAATTTTTAGAACTATTCTTAGCACATATTAGAGAGGAAAGGCTACAAAGTGGAATATACAATAAGTTATATGTTGGAGGAAGATAAGGCATTATAAAGTGTTGAAAAAAAATCAATGAATGTAAATGAGGTATAATTTCCTCAAGACTTTAAGGATATTTTACCTATTTTAATATAGTAGATCTATATAACTATCATGTAGATATTGATACATTAAGTGATGAAGGAGAAATGCATGCAATATTATAATCCTTAAACTAGAAAAGAAATATTCCAATGGGATAGGGAGAAGAGATGGATAATATTTGTAGTGGAGGGTCATCAAGAGGATAAAAGATAAGGAGTATTTGGAGTATTTGGTAAATTTTAAGAACATATTAGGCATAGTGGAAACCACATGGATTCCTCTAGAAGAAGTTGGATAGTATGGATACAACCTAAAATATTTCATAAAGGCATCATGAGTTAGGTATTTCTCTTTTCTTATCTACAATAAGTAATATAGAAGCATCCTTGTCCTATAGGTAGTTTTGCATCAACTAGTTTTTTATTTTCTTTATTTATTTATTTTGTAAGTTATATTTTTGCATTGAGAGTTATTTCATCTCCTATAGTATGTTTCTAAATATTTGTATGGTTGTATGTTAACATAAAGAGACAATGTTCTAGCATTCTTGTTGCACCAATTGACTAATGACCTTGTCACATGTTAATTTATTTAGCTAGAAAATTTTAGTTATGTTGTAATTTCTAAACCATCTTTGTATCTTAGTTCATGTATAAGATCTTGACAAAGATGGATCTATTTTTTATATCATTCAATATTCATTAGCTATCCAAATACATTAAAAATTTCAAGTTTCATCACAAAAAAATAACTTATGAAAGCAAAAGAAAGAGTGCGGAAACACTTTCCTAACGCTAAAACCACAAAGGAGAAGTGCAAAGACTAGTTTTAAAACTTAAGATGCACACATACAGGATAACAAGAGTAAGAGAAATAAAGCATACATATAGAGAAGACAAACAAATTTACGTGGGAAAACCCTTTCGGGAAAAAAAAACCCACCACACCAAGAGCAATCACTTTGTATTACAGTAAAACGTTTACAAACAAATTTAATAGACCTCTCTCAGACTTCCTTCCTTGTATTACAATGTTGTTGCAGCATACATAGAATTCAAACATTTTTCTGTCACCCCTTAGTGACTTCTTACAATACACTCAACTGTTACAAGTCTTACGTGCATTATTAAATCAACCAACCAATCAGGTGTATTTAATTACACCTCTATCTGACAAGAAAAATCAATCCCTGACCAACTGCCCTACAATCATGCATCGGGCCACCCAAAATTTACTTTTGTTTGCCATAATCGGATTCTATCAACCATCGAATCAAACTTTGCAGCTAATGTACATTTCACTTTCACAGATTTAAACATTCGACCAATGACAATTGATTTACAAGAGCGATGTAAAAACAATGAATGAGATCATGCAACGTGTCATCATTCCATTCATCCATCGCTTTGACTATTGAAGTGGTCAACTGTGCCTCGAGCAACTCCTACCGTGCTACTAGGGCATGGCCTAATGACCACCGCGGTATGGCGATAACAATCTGATTGCCAAACCGCCAGAGTCCACCAAGACATCCTTACACAGAGTCCACCAAGACATGCTTACACATCTTGTGCACTTTTGTGGAATCAAAAGGGCATCTACAATATTCCCAATAAGCTTCTCTAAAACAATGACATGTGTTCGAAGCCTGCTTACCTCACATGCTGCCAAGTGTCAAACACTCAGTTAATTTTGCTCGGTTCACAAGAGTTCGTTGGTACTCTCCTCAACTGAGAGCGGAATAAAACGAGCACCATTGGATTTGTCAAATCTCAACCGTAGATCAAGATCACCGTTCGCCGGTACAATTATGTTGTGGTTCCCACCAAGTCACTTCCATCTGCCATCGGTTCATTGACATAGCCCGATGAAAGGTTCCATCAATGACCCCAAGTCACACTGACAAAGCATATCGTTCTATCATTGAGACTACTGATCAGGTTCCATCGATGACGCCAAGTCTCACCAACACAAAACCTATTGCACATCGGCATATCGGTGAGACAACACATTATCACTCACCGATATGCAATCATTTTGCCGATGAAGCCAATGACCAACATGTTTCCACCAAAGATAAATGAATGACTTCGTGGTAGGGAGAGTAAATTCATCAAGTCCTTAACAGAGGCTCAAGCCAGCAAGTTGAGGCACATTTTTCAACAAGCTCCCACTTGAAAAAGACTTGCTAGCTTCCTCCAAACTTCAAATTTACTAACGAACATAGGCCCCAAGGCCAATCAAACTTTCACACCATCTGAACTTGTCTGCGCTCACTAGTTTTGTGAATGCATGAGAAACATTCTTTAGAGTATCCACCTTTTCTAAGAAGACCTTTCCATCCTCCACCATATCTCGAACAAAGTGATACTGCACATTGATATGTTTCAACCTGACATGGAAAGTTGGATTTTTGGCCAAACAAATGGCACTCTGACTGTCACAACAAATTTTAGTCCGCCCTTCATTAAAACCAATATCAAAACAAAAACGACTCAGCCAAACACCTTCTTTACAGGCATGCGTTGCTGTCATGTATTCTGCCTCTGTAGTAGACAAAGCAACTACAACTTGTCACTTGCTCATACAACTGATTGCACCACCATTTAACATGAAAGTGTATCCACTAGTGAATATTTTGTTGTCAATGTCCTCTTCCCAATCAAAATCTACATATCCATGAATGCTAAGAGTTCTCTATGATGCAACCAAGTTTCCATGGTAACACAGAGCATATTTTGAAGTTCCTTTCAAATATCTAAACACTCTCTTCACAACATCCCAATGTGTCCTTCCTGGATTTTCCATAAAATGACTAAGAACTCCCACTGCTTGGGCAATGTCTGGCCTTATACAAACCATTGCATACATTAAGCTTCCAACAACACTTGAAAAAGGAACCCTGGTCATGTCCTCCATCTCAGTGGAAAATTTTGGATAGTCTTCAACAGATAGCTTTGTTCCCTACAAGATTGGAACAACTAGCTGCTTGCAATCATTCATACCAAATCTCTCCAGAATAGTATTAACATACTTACTCTGGATAACCCAAATTTTTCTACTCATTTTGTCCTTGGTTATTTCCATACCCAGAATATACCTTGCTGCACCCAGATCTTTCATTTCAAACTTTGCAGACAACTGATATTTAAGATCATAAATCATAGACTTACTATTTCCTATGAACAACATATCATCCACATACAGGGTAATAATAAGCACACAATCATTTTCAGATTTATAATATACACAATGATCATATGTTGATCTCACAAATCCCATAGACAACATAAAAGTGTCAAATTTCTAGTACCACATTCTAGGAGACTGCTTCAAACCATACATAGATTTATTTAATTTTCAGACCATACTTTGTTTACCTTTATCAACAAAGTGCTCAGGCTAGGACATATAAATTTCTTCTTTGATCTCTCCATGGAGAAATGTTGTCTTCACATCCATCTACTCGATCTCTAAGTCATATGCGACTACTAGTGACGAAAGAAATCTAATAGATGTCAGCTTTGCTATAGGGGAAAATGTTTCTCCATAATCAATTCCCTCTACCTGGGAATACCCCTTTGCAACCAACCTCGCTTTATACTTTTCAACACTGTCATCTAGACCAGTCTTCTTCTCAAATACCCATTTACAACCAACAAGATTTTTCCCTTCAGGCAAAGGTACCAAATCCCAAGTTTCATTTTTCTGCAATGATTCCATTTCTTCATTCATGGCTTCCAATCATGAATTTGAATCAAACATGTTAATTTCTTCTATTACAATCCTAGGCTCATCAGTGCTAGTAATCAAAGCATAGTCATAGTTTGAATCTAACATAGAGAGACCATACCTATCAGGTTATTGTTTTTCATGTGTAGACCTTCTTACTGGCTAAGGTTGTGGTTCTTCATCTTTAGAACTTTCATAGCTTCTTGAACTCTCCTCAGGTTCAAGTACACCATGTAGTTCCTCTTTTTATGGAGTATGAGGAATTTCAACTACATCATTCTTCTTTTCTCTTTTATTTGTCTCTAACTGTGGATCGACTACTGAAGGTTTCAACCCATGAAATATTACACTTCTATTGTACAAAACCTTCTCAGTATCAGGATTCCAAAGCTTGTATCCCTTCACACCAACACTATAGCCAATGAAGATACATTTAACAACCTTGTTCTCCAACTTTGATCTTTTCTCATTTGGCACATATGCATATGCCTCACAGCGAAAGACACGAATATGTCTTAGAGAGGGCTTCTTACCATACCATGCTTCCAAAGGTGTTTTATCAACAAGTGCATAACAGGGTGAACGATTTATCAGGTAACATGTTGTAGCCACAACCTCAGCCCAGAACTTCTGCTCCAGACCAACACTTCTCAACATACTTCTCACTCTCTCCATTAATGTTTTGTTCAACCTTTCAACAACTCCATTCTATTGTGGAGTATAAGGTGTAGTTTTATGCCTTTTAATCCCATGGTCTTTGGAGTACCTTTTGAAATCTGCAGAACAAAACTCACCGCCATTATCCATCCTCAAGCATTTAATTTTCTTTCCAGACTGATTCTCTACGAAAGTTTTAAATTATTTAAATCGATTGAACTATACAAATGCCCTTTTCAAATAGTCATCAATAAAAGAAACATAATATATCTAGACTTCGATAATGAAGGAACATTAACTGGACCAAACACATCAAAATGAACATAATCTAGTACACCAAAATATTTATGAGGACTCGAATAAAATTAAAAATGGTGTTGCTTCCCATAAATATAGTGTTCGCAAAAATTGAACTCAAAGTTACTATCATCAAGCCTTTCAACAAGATTTTTATTTTCAAGGTTTTTTAAACCTTTATCACCTATGTGACCGATTCTATGATGCCACAACATGGTCTTCTCTACTGGGAGTTTCACCTCCAAGGTATTTGCACCCAGAAGAGCTTCATCATCCTTCTCTACAGGAGCAACTTTTCTTGACTTTATAGAGATGTTACATTGAACATGACATGCATCCTGGTTGTACAGAGTGCCAGTACATACACCCTTAGTCAACACCATAGCGCGTCCAACCATCTTACATCCCTTACTCGAGAAAGAAACTTCCACACCAACATCATTAAGCTTACTGATAGAAAGTAAGTTATGAGCCAAACCTGGTATCTGTATTACATCACCAATCCCTTTGATTCTTTCGTCAGGGAATTGTATTTTGACTCTTCCATGACCAATAATCTCTAGTGTTGAATCACTTTCCAAGTATACCTTTCATACTTAGTGAACCACTTTCTCTGGGACGTCATGTGAAAAGATGCACTTCATTCAACCAGCCAGACATCATCTGATGCCCGAGTCGCCAAGGCTGCAATGAAGGCATTTGCATCACTCTGAGAAGAGTCGTTGTCCAAAGATTTAATATTATTATTCTTCTTCTTCTTACAATCCTTTCGGATATGGCCAGGCTGCCCACAATTCCAACATTTCACCTTGGACTTTTTACCAGGAGACTTTGATCTCCCTTCATATTTGGATTTAGACTTATTTTCCTTCTTCTTGCCTTTCTCCTTTGATCTGCCTCGAACAACAAAGGCCTCTTTGGCCATCTTTGAAAACTTCCTTCGCATCTCTTCTGATATCAACGAAGAAACCACGTCTTCCATCTTGAAAGTAGTGGTCATACTTCCAATAGCCATTACAAGATGATCCCAAGTGTTAGGTAACGAACATAACATGAGCATGCAACGATCCTCCTCCTCTATCTTCACACCCATAGATGCCAACTGAGAAAAACTCATATTAAATGAGTTCAGATGGTCTGCAACAAATGCTCCTTCTTTCATCTTCAAAGAGTAACACTTCTTCCTCATGAATAACTTATTTACCAGAGACTTTCCCTAATAAATATCACCAAGATTCTTCCATAACGAAACTGCAATCTTCTCCTCATGGACATTCAGGAGTACAAAATTGACCAGACTAAGTCTTCCCAAACCTCTCAATTTTCTATCTGCAAGGTCCCAATCTTCTTGTTTCATACCTTGTGGCATAATTCCAGACACAACAACCCAGAGGTCTCTATCCACAAGCAAGTCTTCCATTTTGATTTTCCACAACTCAAAGTTGTCACCATTTAATTTTTCAATTTTTACTCTACCTAATGTACTTGCCATCTCAAATAGAACTTGGTTCTAACTTTGCAAGAATCCCACTGAAACTGAATTAGCATAAAAAACCAACCCTAGTAACAAGGATAAAACAATTGGCTAGGCTCTGATACCACTTGAAAGGAAAAGCAAGAGTGCGGAAACACTTTCCTAATGCTAAAACAAAGAGGAGAAGTGCAAAGACCAGCTTTAAAACTTAAGATGCACACATATAGGATAACAAGAGTAACATAAATAGAGCATAAAAATAGATAAACCAACAAATTTATGTGGGAAAACTCTTTCGGGAAAAAACCCACCACGCCAAGAGCAATCACTTTGTATTACAGTAAAACATTTACATACAAAGTTAGTAGACCTCTCTCATACTTCCTTCCTTGTATTACAATGTTGTTGCAACATACATAGAATTCAGATGTTTTTCCATCACCCCTTAGTGACTTCTTACAATACACTCAACTATTACAAGTCTTACATGCATTATTAAATCAACCAACCAAACAGGTGTATTTAATTACACCTTTGTCTGACAAGAAAAACTAACCCCTGACCAACCACCCAGAAATCACGCATCGAGTCGCCCAACATTTACTTTTGTTTTCCATAATCAGATTTTGTCAACCACCAAATCAAACTTTGCAGTTAATGCACATATTGCTTTCACAGATTTAAACATTCGACCAATGATAGTTGATTTACAACAGAAATGTAAAAACAATGAATGAGATCATGCCATGTATCGTCACACCATTCATACATCACTTTGACTATCAAAGCATTCAACTATGCCTCGAGCAACTCCTACCATGCTACCGTGCCATGGCCTAACAACCACCATGGTATGGCGATAACCGTCTGATCGCCAGACCGCCAGAGTCCACCAAAACACACATACACATCTTGTACACTTTCAGGGAATCAAAAGGGCATCTACAATATTCCCAACAAGATTCTCCAAAACAATGACACATGTTTGAAGCCTGCTTACCTCACATGCCTCCAAGTGTCAAACACTCAGATAATTTCACTCGGTTCACAAGAGTTCATTGATACTCTCCTCAATTGAGTGCGGAATAAAATGAGCACCGTCGGATTAGTCAAATCTCAACCGTAGATCAAGATCCCCATTCGCCAGTACACTTATGTTGTGGTTCCCACCAAGTCACTTCCATCTACCATTGGTCCATTGGCGTAGCCCGATGAAAGGTTCCACCCATGACCCCAAGTCACACCGACAGAGCATATCGTTATATCGTTGAGACTATCGACCGGGTTCCACCGATGATGCCAAGTCTCACCGACACAACACCTATCACATATCGGCATATAGATGAGACAACACATTGTCACTCACCGATATGCGATCATTATACCGATGAAGCCAAGGACCAATGTGTTGCCACCAAAGATAAAGGAATGACTTTGCAATAAGGAGAGTAAATTTGTCAAGTCCTTAACAGAGGCTCAAGCCAGCAAGTTGAGGCACTTATTCCAACAACTTATGTATTTCTTGATTTGAAATTAAACTATTACAAAGACTTAAGAATCCTCTAATACAATAATGAATCTCTTACTTCACCATTAAACATAAGCACATTTTTATAAGCACATCGAAAATAATTTTACACATTCCATAAGTTATACAAAAGATAAACATAAAAACTTTAATATATATTTATGGAAAACAAAAACCTAAAAACCAAAAAACTACATTTTTCAAATATCTTAAAAATATTTCCAATGTAAATACTAAATAAGATGACCCCTCAACTAAAAACATAATAATATATCACTTATCCAACAACCTAAACCCAAAACCTAAATTTCTTCCTTGTTAAATATTCTAATCTCCAAGTCATAAGAATTTTGCAACTTACCAAAACTCAAGTTGCGACTATAATTGATCATCATCGTAAATATTTCTTGGCGTTCACATCATTTGCTTTCATTTATTTGGGAAACAAAAACCTGAGCTTCCTCCCTCATTGAATGGAAGCTTCCTCACTTACTTAGACTTCTGTCTTTTCTCAATAACTCTCTTTTGTTAACGAAAGCTTTCATAATTAAAATATTAAGACTAACCAAATATGTAAGAAACTCTATATTTCAATTATTTTTCTTATATGTTCCTATTCATATTCATATTTATATGTTCATGTTCAGTCGATATCCATCTAGCCATTAACAATATTACAAGCATCAGTACGATATAAGTTAAAGGGATAATTATTATTAGATTTTGGTTTACTTTGAGAGTGTGACATTTGCAAGGAACATAATTCTTAAACCACTTCGTGAGTACCAAGAAACCTTAATTGTTATTAAAATTGTTGTAGCAAGTCTTCTCGTGTTCTGAAAAGAATATTTTTTGATCAATAGGCATTAATCTATATTAATTCTACACTTGAAGTTACTCACCTACAAGTGCTTTTGGATCACTAAAGGAAATTCCCCATGTACTGTTGCCTAGGTGCTCACTTTTCCCACTTCTTCCCATGATCGGTCACCCTCTTTGGTCAGCATCAGAGTGGATCTACGTGCTCCCACTCTCAACCTCCTTTTTGGTGGGGATCTCACCCTCCTCGATGGGCCCACTCTCCTCTACCTTAGGCTGGCTAGGGGTGGCCCCTAAGCGGTGCTTTGGGGAGTAGTGATGGCGGTTATGGGTGGCCCTCTGATGACACTCCTGTCTCTAGCTTTGGTTAGCCATACTCTAGTAAAAGATTCTTGTGGCTTGCGCTTCCAATCTCACCTCGGTGCGAGGAAGATAAAGATAAAGATAAATAAGTTGATGATGGTTGGGGTCCTCCTCTTGATGTCACTCCAGACCCCGTTGATGTATGGGGGAAGAAAATGGATGACCGAGACCCTCCTGGCTATGCTGGCACTGAAAAGCATATTGAATGCAAGTCATTCATGAAATACATGCCACTATGTTTGGCACGCTTATCTTTTCAAAATAATCTCTTTTCAATTTGTAAACTTTCAAAAGAGAGTATTTTGGGGATTTTAGTGAGGCATATCAATACATGAAATTATAACATCAGCCTTAAAAAAATGCACTAGAGAGAAAGGTGTATTGCCACATCAAAGTTTAATCTTTATTGGAATGTCACTGTAATGTCTAATAATTCAAGGTAGTGACATATGTCTGCACAAATATTGTTGTGTGATTATGTATTATGTTACATGTAAGTAAATATTTTGTGTCGATAATGTGGAGAGAAGAAAAATGAGTTTAGGTGGTGTACAATTCCATACAAAATACCCTATAATATGAAGGCTAAGGCTTCTTAGGTGAGGGGTGTAGAAAATATGGATGTTGAATCACCCAATAAAGCTACAGCCTTCAAAGGCTCTTTTCCATAATAAATTCACCCACAAAGAAAGTGTTGCAACTTACGCATGCAAATTGAGATTCTATTATGAGATGATATTTTACAATGTATAAATTCCCTCTATATATAGACAATAGAGAAATGTAGTATGCATTATGATGTTGACATGTGTCTTGATCTGACAAAATTTGAACCCTAACTAACAACCTAGGATGATGTCAAGATAGGATAAGGCTTCTAGAAAAGACAACTCGTCTTCTAGAAGGAATACTTTATCCTAAATACATGGAAAGGGGGGTGGCCCCATTATAACTAATTTCCTAGTAAATGCAACCTAAGAAATAATTAAATATTATGCCTAAGTAAACTTATGCTAGTGTAATTAAATAATAATTACACCAACAAGGGGTAGCATGAGTATGAAACCCAAGCTTTCATGAGGTGTCCACCTCTTAGGTTCTTTATATGAGTGACATGAATTCTATCTCTAAGGTCTAATTACAAAATTAATGCATTTAGTGTATTATTCACAAGAGTATAGTGGACATTAATTATTACTATCCATCCTAATCTCAATATTAATGATGATCAAATAGAAATAAGAACTATACAAGATCTCTATTAAATTAAATATATAGAATTTACAATATTAAATAATAAAATAATAGACCATGGTCCCCCTAATCCCGATTGGATCAAGTTGAACTTTGATGGTTCCTCTAAATAGAACCTTGGATAGGCAAGCGGGGGTGGATTCTTGAGAAATTGGAAAGGTGTATACTACTACCTTCACAATGAACTTAGGGATCTAAACCACTATCTTTGTTGAAGCTTCAACTACAACCTATGGTCTTGTGTTGGAAAGAAAACATGGAATCACCAACATAATTATGAAAGGGGACTAAATATAGTTGATACACTTAATTCCAAGGTTGTCCCTCATTGATCCTACAAGAACTCTATAGAAAATTTCAAGGAATTGAAGTATTTTTTTTCAAATTATTAAGATTGTACATGTGTTTAGATAAGGTAAAAAATATACAAAACTTTTGGCTAATATGGGAGGCAGAATTAGTGATTTATTATACTATAAAGAGGAGGGCTCTCTACCCCCTTAATATAAAATAAATCCTTAATAATAAATCATGAAAATAGTTAATCCCCTATTGTCACTTACTCTTTTAGCTTGCTCAACATGAGGAGATTAAATGAAAGGAAACTTATCATCCTAATGATGGATCATAGATGTGATATGAAATATTAATGCTAAATAATCTTACATAATTGAATCCATAAATCACATGCATTAGGTACCTTATCAATAATTTTAACACAAACCACTTACTAGAGAATGAAAAAACTAATTATGGAAAGTATAATTTGAACTAGCAACTTCATATTTCCCATTTAAATGATCCAAATTATCAAGTGACTAAGGAAAAAATAGTCTTCTCTTCAAAACTTGTAGGTTGGTTGTTGAGAATTGAGTCACAGGTGCTGATCTACTAAGGGTTTAACATTCTTCTTGTGAGAAGGTTTTTAGTAGTAGACACTTAAATTTGAACACTTCCATATGGTCATAATCCTATCATTTATTCATCTAATCCATCTATATTAATTAAATGACATGTTTAATTAATATTATCTCCTTTATTTAAGGTTCCCAAAAGTATTTAATTAAATACTTTATCCTTTACCATTTCTTCTCTAAATTAAATAAATAAATCAATTTATTCAATTTAGTCAATTATCCTATTCAATTTTAAATTCATTCTTTCTCTCTCCTTGTCCCATCCTCCATAACCTTTTCACTAATTTGGGTTAATCCAATTAATCTTTCATTAAGATGTGCATATCCTTAATTAGTATTAATGTCACATCCTCCATATCTATCCACTTTCCTTTAATCATCATTAATTAGTCTAATCACCTATTTGCACAATCCTAATCCTAATAACTTACCTTTTCTAACATGCCCTTAAGTAAACCTTTCTTGGTACTTACCTTTTTTGGGTTGAACTCTTCCCCATGTGAATTAAGAATTCACATTTATTCCCCCCATGAATTTGTCTTCCCCATGACCTCTCAAAAGTCACATCGTACCCATGGCACAAGGACCCCTTTTAGGGGAATCTTGTCTTACCCATTGGTTCCTTCCAAAAAGTGAATTAAAAATTCACTTTTATTTCTCCAATCCCCATGGTGACAAGAGTGGACTTTCTAAAAGTCCTCACTTGTCACTTTCAGCCCCATATGGGGCCAAGGAATTCCTTTTTGGGGAAATTCTCTCCCATCCCAAGGTACTTGCAAGTACCTTGGGACCACATAGCCTTTTCCATGTCACCTTGTACCCTTGCCATCTCACCTTGTCCTTGGCCACTTCATCCTTCACATGGCAAGATGTGAGGGCTTGTGAGTCTTCAACTCACCATAGCCCTCCATCTTGGACATGGTGGCTCAATCTTGACCGTTGAATCCTCTAGAGAATTCAAATTCCTCTATAAATACTCCCATCTTCCTTCATTAAAGTATATAGATCTTAGAACTTGTGATTTTTATGCATTCATGCTCTCAAGCCATTCAAGCATCTTAGCACTTGCATTTACATTCTAGCATCCATTATGGCATTCACCTACCTCCATTAATTCTTCAACCACCATCATTGCAAGCTTATCATCCAAGGAGCACACATCAACAATAATATCAAGGGCCAACCAAGGATGAACATGAATAAAGGTATAATCACTTTTGTTGTTATCTTTCTTTTGTTTGTGTTTAATGCAGCTCAATCTTGAGGTGTTAGGTGTTATTTGCTTCTCTTGCATTCTATTTTTTTTTGCATTTTTAGACTAGGAGATTTCACCTGATCACAATAGCAACACCATAGTTTGGAATATCTTCAAGAGGGGTGGCATGACCCTTTCCTTGAAATTTTTAGTGGGGTTGATACTATTTTATCCTATGAGTTTGCTAGTTCTTTGAAGAATAGGATAATATACATGTGGGGTATCTCCTTCAAGATAATAGAGGAGATTCATTCTTTAGCTATAGGACTTAACATGGTGTTGTGTGGTTTCACAACACATCCAATGTTACTCAAAGTGGCATGAGGGTCCAAGTTAAACATATCATAAGTTCTCAAATCTATAGGGAAAAGTAAAGCAAAGAGACTAGTAGTACACTTTTAGGTGACACATAAAATTTGAAGATAAAGCATCTCAAAGAAATAAAGAACTACAAAATTGGGTATTGCAGCCTCATAATTGGCAACAAGCGTAACATAACCCGCAGGGTCTTTAGTGAGGAGGTTAGGAAAATGGGTTGTGTAATCATTCAAAGGGAGTGGACTTGAAGGTAAGTTCAAAAGGTAAAAGGATATATAAATTGGAAATTTTATAGCTCAACTAATGAAGGATGTTAATCTTTCACATTAATTACCAATGGAGTAAAAGAGGTTTTCTTATGGAAGTATCAAGTAATAATGATTTTATAATGAAGGATGGTAGGCGGGTATGTTAATGTTGAATCAAGTAATCAAGGGTTTGGATAAATCTCGTGGTGCAAAAAATCCATGAAAATTCTTGAAAGTGTTAAGCAAAGCGTTAACAAAGTTTTAAGTCATAAGCATGGTTTTGGGGAAATTTGGAAAGCGAAAAGAAAAGGATTGGCAATAGTTTATTGAACACATGATTTCTTTTAATTATTCTGTAATGTTGATGTGGGTGATGAAAAGGTTGCAGGATGTGGAATTAGAAGTTGATGTCATAGCAGACATATTTTTATTTTGATAGTGGTTTTTTTTTTTATACTAGAAGCAATGTCTTCAAATGCCTGAATTTTGAGGATTGCAACCATCATATGGTATTTTTTATTTTTGAAGATTGGAGGAGCTTGAATACCTTTTCTACCTATGTTTTTCAGGAATCTAGGAATCTTCAACATGAAACAAGGTGATGGAAACATATATTTTATATTTTCCTCGAGTTGGTGGGGTAAGTGCATAAATATGGGAGATCAAAAAGGGGTTTTAAGTGGCCACTTTTTAATAAAAAAATTAGGAAAGTCTGATCTTGGATAAGAAATTAAAGATAGTTACACTCACAAAAATTAAGATGCAAGAAAAATAAGAGTCATAGTGATTTGAATCTACTTTCTAAACTACTTTCTTTTTTAAAATGGTAAATATTAAGGGGTTCAAAAAGGGGGGCCACATGGATTGGTCCTATTTTTTTCAAGAAAACATAAAATATCATTTGGTGTGCCCCCCTAAAGTGTTAACTTTCTTTTTAGTATTTTAAAAATCACTTTGGCCTTGGTTCATTTTGTAGCTCTCTTGATCCTTCAAAGCTACTTTACACTGAGGAAATATCATAAATCCTAGAAGAGAAAAAGGTTGTCAAAATTTTGTCTACATATTCTCTTAATCTATGACACCTACAAATGTTTCATTTGTATGTATAGGTGGATATTGAGTCCCTCTATGGTACCTTATCTCAATTTTTTCAACTCCAAACCATTTGATCATGTCAACAATGAATGCATTCTTACAAAATGTCTTATTTGAGAGTAGTGTAAATCTATCAATAGTATCTTTTTGTTCTTCTACACCTCATGGGATCAATCTTACTATGCTAGCATATAAGGGTGGGTGGGTGAATGCTATTGGATGTCTTAGTTTATTTTCTAGGTCTTTGGATACTTCCAAGCTATAGTACACCCTAAAACTTGAGAAGAAAAAAAATTAGCCCTTGATGTTAGCATGACCATGACTTACCCAAGAATGCACTTATGAATGCCAAATTTTATTGAGATGACTCATTAAAACCTTATATAATTCATATAGGTTGATGAATTTAAATAAATTATGTATTTATGGATTCATGACCAAGATAAGGTTATCATAATTGGGTAAAATAATTAGTTACACTTATCTTTTAGGTATCCTAAACTAGTTTATGTAGCCCTATCACCATTATCATCTAGGTTATCAATGTCATAGGTGTTTTTTATAATATCCTTATGTTTTCTCAACCCATGATGAATATTATTAAAGTTGAACAAGAAGATAAAAGAGTTGTCCTTAATTTATTTATTTGAATGAATTCACATTAGAAAATACATGTTTCTTATGCACTCATTA
This sequence comes from Sequoiadendron giganteum, assembly GCA_007115665.2. Classification (NCBI taxonomy): domain Eukaryota; kingdom Viridiplantae; phylum Streptophyta; class Pinopsida; order Cupressales; family Cupressaceae; genus Sequoiadendron; species Sequoiadendron giganteum. The sequence continues at coordinate 500,596,931 of CM021101.1, read as the reverse complement.
CACACATCATACCCCATTGAAATATGATATAATTGTATATAAATAATAAATATGACAACATATATATATATATATATATATAATATTAATTTATATATATATAATGTCATGATAATTTGATATATTATGTTATGAATAAAATAAACATATAAACAAATCCATATCTAGGCATACAATATTATACATTAGTAAAATACATAAGAATTTACAACAAATCCATACATTAATACAAAAAAATAATAATATATCAATCTTGTGGACAAGGATGTAAGAGTCAATGACTTTGTTGAGATCAGGAAGATGGAGAGGTGATTGATTGTTGTTGCTTTTGAACTCTTTGACTAGACCTCCTCGATAATTTATTTTGGATGTCCACCTATTAATACAATCAAATATTTCATACATTAATACAGAGAAAAGGAAATATACAAATGATAAAGTTCTTTTGATGTCCATCTATTAATACAATAAAATAATGCATACATTAATATAGAGAAAAGGAAATATATAACTGACATAAGTGAATACTCACTTATTGCAAGCTAATAATTATTCACCTCAATAATTCTCTACTTATCTTCAATTACTTGAGGGGAAAGTGTATGAATTGGAGTTTTGACTTGTGACAAACAAAAAGTAAAAAATTAGATTAAATATGAATATCATTTAAATTTACACTAAATTATGTGTGATAAAACGTAAAATATAAAATGAAATATAAATCATTGGCTTATATATATTTATCAAAGGCATTGAAAATAAAATTATTGCACCAATTCCCACTACCATTGTTCCATCAATATCAAGAGGGGTCTCTATTGATGACATTAACTGAAAATAAAATAAAATTAATTGAAAAAATCTACCTAAAATTATTTTAAAACATAATGATTAAAAATAGTAAAACATACCTCAATGAAATTTGGCATACAACCACTACCACCAACATGTGTTGATATTGAAGGTCCAACATCCACATGTTCATCATCAAATATCAATATTAAGATTACCATTTGAATATATGAAAAATAATATACATATAGTATATTTAATATTTTTTTACAAATCACATACCTATAGACTCAACATAGCTACATAATCAAGAGTTGAAGGGTCGATGGATGTAGGATGAATTCTTTGACCCTAGAATTTCATTACGTAATTTTATATTAATTTTCATTCATAATAGATTAATATAGTTAATCTTAGATTTCAAAATAAAATGTAATAAATTGTTGAACCTTATTAGAAATTACCTATTGATCAATACTAAAGATTTTATTGAAAAACACATCTAAATTACTTGACAATATTTTTTAATGTAGATTTATTATCCTTATGGCCTTATCTACCATACTTTTAAAACTTTGGAGCATCCTCTATATTGTGTGTCATCAACATCCTATGGCTCATAGTCACACATAGATCTACACTTGCAACAATGGTGAGGTGAGCATTGATGCCTAGAAGTCTCACCTCAACACCCTATAAAATGACCTACTATACATTGTATTAAGGTTTGTGTCAAGGAACTAATTGAGTCTAAAGTCTCCACATCAACACTCTCCTTCACAAAAGAAGGTATCAACACCCGTTGAATGTATAGCCTACCTAAGGGTCTTGGTACATGTTCTTAGGAATTATGTGCCCCTTCCATGTACTGTGTAGAACCTCTTCCTCTACCCTAAAAATATTACATGTCAAAATAATTTAGAATCTCATTGAGATCAAAATCATAATATATTTTCCTCAATAAATATTGTGGTACCTCATTGTTGTTGCATGAGGAGTGTCAAAAACCATCCATCACCTATCCTAAATGTTTTCCTTATTCCTTGGTGTTGACGCCAATGAATATGGAATCACTTACAACTTCCATGTAAGGGTGCATTGGTTCTCAGATCAATAAACAATGCACACAAATCACATTTTTAAATTTTCTCTTTTACTTTTTTATATGATGATTTTATAGAGTATAATTTTCATGCATTCTCCCTATGATTGGACAATAGGTTTATTTATCCACTAATAGAATTTATATTATAAATTATAGACTCCAATGATGATATGAGGGATCTTTAATGTGAAGTAGTTGCATTAGGATTTTTTAATATATCAATCAATATTTGGAGCTAATTTTTGTTGAATGAAATTTGACCTGATAAATTTTATTGTGTGTCACAAGAACGTTTATATATAAGTGGAGGAGTTTCAAGAGGATTAGGCTCTACTTTATCTTCGATAATAATTCCCTCCACATGGCTTGGTGAATTAGTGTTTGGGGGTGTTGAATGGTTTTCAAATCCTAAAATAAAATTAAATAAATAAATAAATAATAAATTTTGTCCTCATTTAAATTTCTAAAAACTTAAAAATCTTACCTCCTCGACCTTGTGCATGTCATGATAATATTGTGTTGGATTACATCCACTCGAATATGTCACAAACATGCTCACACTTTTTCCTTCCTTGCATTATGGATTGACAGAAATGAGGTTGGGCTCAAATGATATCTACCTATTTTTTTTATTTTAATAAAGAAATAACATGAGTGCATTTTAACACACTTCCTTTTTTCTTTTCATGGACCAAAAAGTGGTTGTGGCCACTTTTTGGGCCCTCATCTTTTTGCAAACATCCAAGTATTATTTGAGTGTAAGAAATTCAAGATTGAATGTAATAGTTAGAGTATTATCCATTTGGAAAATAATCTAGTGTACCATGGTCTTACTAAGCATATAGATGTTCAACACCACTTCTTCTATAAGATCGTTGAGGATAATAGTCATGATACAAAAGGTTAAGACTTTGGATAATGGTGAAAATTCTCCCACTAAGCTAGTGAACATGGATAAATTTTGTTAGTGCAAAGAGGCTATGGATCTTTCCTCTTCTAGTAATTAAATTATTTATTTTTTGTTCCTCTTATGTCTTTACAATATGAATATCAAGTGGAAGAACCTCAAGATTAGGTGTGATATTCACCTTGCAAGTCCTTGAGAGTATTATATATAATTATGTCATAGTTGGATATATAGTATGAATTCTCCAAGATTCATGGAGTGGGTGAAAGTGGGTGCTCGTATGAGAGAGGACAATCTTTATTATTTATTAGTCTCTAGATTCTTGAGATATTATTGCATGAAGGCATTAAATGAGAATATTACACATAAAAGGTACAAATCAAGAGTTATGTAGCATCTCCCTGAAATGGATGTTATGGCATGTAATTATTGCCCTTATGGATTGCCTTAGATTAGAAAATTGGGATTTATGATGTGTATGAAAAAATATATGACATGTAAGAGCATAAGAGGGCTTACAAGCTATTCCTAGTGGTTGACCAATATATTGTGGTCATTAGATTTTTACTTTGGGATTTGGGCATCTAGATTGGGCTCATGGTTTTGACCCATTGTTTTGCAAATATTTATAGTTTCTTGTTTCTAGTTTCTCTATACATTGGCGACATGGGATATGTGTCTTAGAGGTTGATTTGTAGGTGTTTCTACTTTTCTAGAATGCTACTAGATCATAGGGATAAAGTAGATTGTGTTGGTGTATTGTTGGCTTCTTATATCTCTTTATGTTAAATTTTAGTTTAATTTTTAATCACATATTTCTTAATTAGATTTAAACAATTTTTAAAATATTTTTATTGCATTTTTATCTTATATTCAACACAAATGACTTCATTTAACACCCAAAAACTTCAGGTGTTCACTCATATTTTGTTTCAATATTTTGATAAGAGTGAAGGAGATGGTGTTGACGAACTCCACAAAGAGGGGTTCAATCTAAGGGGCTTAGATCAAACTACCCTACTTAGATTGAACTTCCCCTACTAAAATTGAACCTCATGCAAGTTTTCAATCATGACAATATTTTAGGAAAAAATAAGTGTTGGCCCATTAGTGGGACACATTGTTGTGTTTTTACCCATGTATCAAATATGTGTTAGTGAGAGTAAATGAGTATGAATAGGGATCAAGGAAAGAGACAAACATAACATAATAATATGTTGCTTGTCAATATTTAATTGGAATAAGACATTCCATCAAAATGGACCCAAAATTAAATGAAAATAGACATCAACAAATGAATTTCCCCATTACAACATATATAACTAATGAAAGACATTGACAACAGTTGACATATAATTTTAAACTAATTTAAAAATAGAAAAAAAAATTAACGCTAAATGATTTGACACTTTGTACATCTTATAAATATAAAATTAGGGATATTAGAATAAATTTATTAAATATAATAAAATATTAACTACATCAAAAACTTAAATCATTCCAGTCTGAAATAAATTATATTTTTATCACTTTAAACTAATATAAACAACAATCATATATAAAATTATATTTAAAGGTACACTTTATAATAGCCATTAACAAATGGATTGCTAAAGTTCCTAATAAAATAAAATGAAGATACCTTTTCTACTACAAATATCTAAGAAATCTCTTTAATTAAAATGATTCGCTTCTACAATTTGCACGTCCCAATCTGAATTGACTGCCGTAACGCCTCCACCCATTCTTTGCGACGCTTCTGCTCATGCTTATCGTCATCTTCTTGTTTATATGTTTATTCATGCCCATACCCATCTGCATATAAATAGTATTCCAACCATGACCATCATCTAAATCTTCAGCTAATTCTTCAGTACACCTCTTGAAAATCTATCATTTGTATGAACGATGCTGCTCAAAAATTTCCCTGCCCACAACCCAAAATTGAATCCGATTGCCTGCCTTTCAAGAACAAAATCCTGTCATAGAGACCACCATTCTTTTCTGCACAAGCTCTCCTCTTCTACCATGTTTAAAACAGATTTCTCGCATTTTCATTTAGCACTTCCCCGAATCAGAAAGCCAAAAGAAACTTGTTGCAAGATTACAGATATATATTATGAAGAGATGTTGGAGTCAGATCCTGGCAATCCGCTGCTGCTCAGGAACTATGCCAAGTTCTTACACGAGGTAGCTAACAAGATTCTCATTAGAATGCTTTTTTTGCTTAAATGTTTACTGGGCATGGAGATCTCATTCTTTACTGATAATTGAAGGAAATTTGTGTTTGATGGGCGATGTTAGGTTAAAGAGGACATTAGCAAAGCAGAGGAAATCTATGAAAGGGCCATACTGGCCGGTCCTGCAGATGGAGAGGTGCTGTCACTTTATGCCCAACTCATATGGGAAACTTGTAAAGATGTAGAGAGAGCCCAAGCTTACTTTGAACAAGCAGTCCAGGCTGCCCCTCATGACAGGTAACTAATTGCTCACATTCTTTTAAGGGTTTTAGTAAAATTCATCGTCTGTAATTCATCGAAGGAAAATTCACCAACTAAAAATTCATCTCCAAGTAAAATTCACTGTCAGTAATTCATCAACCTGAAAATTAATCTCATTAATATTTTTTAATAGATATTTCAAAAACTTTAATTTTATTAAAAATATTAATACCTTAATTTTCTGGACAGTGAATTGCTGACAGTGAATTTTGAATTTTCTGTTGGTGAATTTTTCATAATGATAAATTGCTGACAGTGAATTTTATGAATTTCCCTGATGCCCCTTCTAAGTTCTTGTGTCATGGTTTTTTTTTGGACTAGTTAAGCAATGGATAATTGACAATGGTTGATGTTGGCAGCTATGTATTTGCCTCCTATGCCAATTTTCTATGGAGCTTGGAGGAGAGCGATGGTTGATGTATATGAACGCCTCCCAACAAATGCTGCCGCTTGCAGTTCTGAAAAAGATGAGAGCAGTGCATTTCAGTAATCGCTTCCATGGCATGCTTCTCTAAATTAAATAATCGTATGCAGAGGGTGATTAGGGAGTGCTGCCATGAAGCGGCTGTCTCTGAGATTTGTTAGTAAAATGTAAAGTCATATGCAACAAAACGAAGCTTTTATCCTTTACTTTCTAGTGCTTTAAGATTTAGCAACAAGGTGTAGCCCCTCTGTATAGTTATTCTTCTTATTGGGAGGAAGGGGTCAGCTATTGATGTGTAATGTATTTTTTTTCTTTTTAGTGTATGGGATTTGTTTTTGTTTATTAAGTCTTCTTTGACAATATTTAGAAATACTTTGCAAGGGTTGTCATTATGGGATATATTCTTTTATGTCAACTTTTGGAATTGTATATACAAGATTGAAAACAATATCAAAGTATCTTAGAATCATGTATGAGCAATTTCATTATTCTTTTTAGTGCACTGAATTCAAATGGGATAAATGAATGGGAATATGTGCATATTCTTCACACAAGATTGTGTCATCTGTCAATATATACATGTATTAAGAAATTCTTCAAAAATGGGTATAAAACTAAATAAGAAACAACATAGGTGTGCAAATTTCACCATTACATTTTCCCCCCACTTTGAGATGCATGTGAATCCTATAATGACCACATATCACAAAGTATCTAGCACTCACAAACATATATGTAAAGTAATTTTTTAAACATAAAATGATATCAAATAGGATACATATAAAGGATTGGATCCTCATGTAGGTTTATTATTTGACATGTTTTCTCCATTGGAACTTGCAAAATAAAGGAAAAGTATGCAATGAGTAGTTTCTATCTCAAAAATAAAAGGTATGTACAAAAGAGGACCTTACTTAACCATCTAGGAAATAGAAAATTAACGAGTGAGTAAAGTTAGGGAATCCTACTTGTTTGAAAAGTAATAATGTTGTGTTTGGCTTGGCATCCACAGGATGACAAGGCACATGGATGTTGTCATGTCATGTGATGATGATCCCTCTAATCATGGCAACGAGTCACTATACATAGAACTTTTTCCAACATAAAAATATCAACATGCATAGGAATGTTAGTGACAATATGCCCCTTCAATTAGTTACATCCATAGGAGGCGAGTAATTAAATAAGAGGGAAAATTAGCACATGAAATGTAATATAAAGATCTAAGAATTTAAGCATATGAATCATGTAGAGTAATAGTTTTAAAAATGTACTGCGTATTAATTAAGTGTAATATATAAATTGATAAAGCATCTAGTAGACACATGTGAATTAAAGGGGTAAGTGCATGAAAATGAGGGAGAAATTAGTGGCCGACCTTGAGATTTTTAGCAAAATGCATTTGTGTCAAGAAAAATATAATATTTATATGTTTTGATGTGTACACATTTTTAATGCCTTGAATTCAATTCTTTTATGGTCTCCACCCATTTAGGCTTAAAAGGGTTGGACATCTCTTGTGGCTCTTAAATTTGTGTTTTTAACATAATAACCAAAATTTGGACTTCAACTTCATCAAGTTTTATATATTTTGCAAATTTTTTTTTGAAACCAACACCAAAATGAAGAGATACTTCTTAGCTTTCTATCCATACATTTCTTTTAATATTCTAAATATGCTAAGATATTTATTTTTAGTTTCTTTGAAAAGTATCTTCATATTCCTCCAATGCATAAGTATTAATTATTTGTAATAAATTTTGACTCTCTTAACCAAATTTTTTAAAAATATAAATGATTGTTCTAACTTCATTCTGTAAAAATTCAAAGAAAAAATATTTTTTTAATTACTTGTGTAATTTATGTGATGTGCATGCTTCATGATATTTTTTTTTGGATCTATCCACTTGGAAAATTTTAAAAATATAATATTCAATAAATATATATATAACTTATCGTACTCAATCTTGGGTATATTTCCACATATCGAATTACTTGTCCAAGTTTAATTTTAACTTAATTTAGAAAATAAAAAAGTGGCCACATTTGACCCCCTTTTTGTCCCCCATTTCCATGCACTTACCCAAAGATGAATCTTTAGAAGTGTTTTTCCCTAACATAGAAAATATGAAATGGTGGTGTAGTCATCAATGGTGAGGAAAACCCGTATATGCATATAAAAAACTAGAAAAGACATGTGCCCCCAATGTGGTAGCATGAGCACATGATGGTAAGGAGATAGGTCTTGGTATTAGCATGAATCTAGGTAGGAAGAATGTGAAATGTGGGAAGGCATGATTCCCTTGATAATAAATTTATTTATAATTGTAAAGGAGGGGAAAGCATGATGTCTACATGTGAAGCCCTCTAGGCTATATGGAAAGCACCCTTAAATAAAGGACCTTTAGTTAATGGTTATTATGTTGACCTTCTCCTTCTACTCACTAGGTTTAAAAAAAAAAAGGTTTGAAACTAGGTTTGGACCATCAAATGGAGTTATCATGACATGATATTTTACAATATCATAGCCTTGGACTAAAAATTATAATCTATAATAATTTTTTAATCTAATTGTTATCTATTTTCTATTTTCTAGTGAACATAAGGTTTTTACTAAACATAAAGATCTATATATGATACATATGGAAAATGTTGGGAAAATGAGTTTTCTCACCTTGCATAAAGTTGTAGTATAAAATTAATATTATTTTCTATTCCCTAGGGGATCTAGGGATGCATGCATCACATAGGTTAGACATTCTTGGGATCACTTTATATGTGTTGTATGTAACATTGAGATAAATATTTAAAGTGGGCTTGCAAATTGGGAAAACATTTAATATTGGAAAAACTTAGTATCAAAAAGTAAATAAGGGGGAAAATGGTTTTTTAATCTCATGGTATTAGTCACATGGTTTATGTAATACCACTTGGTGGTTTTGTGCAAAATAATTTCTATAAAAGCAAGCACATGATTAGTTTTTGAGATTGGATGGTTTAAGCATCTATTGTAGGTTACACATGTGAGGAGAGGAAGAATGGATTAGGATGTGTGATTAAATGATTCCAATTTTCTTGTTCACATAGAGTGCATGTAAAGAGCTTGATGTTTCAAAGGTAGTCATGGAGACTTTGCAAATGTATTGTAATATTTGTTCATGGGATAATATATTTAGTGTGGATGTTTTTCGAGGCCGGTTTTTCTCTCTTGAGGTTTTTCCTAGAGTACATCTTGTGTCATAGTCATGGTTTTTTTATTCTTTTATATTATAGATTCCAAATACTTTTTTTCATAATTTTCTCTCTTGAGGTTATGTGTGAATAGTTCTATACGACTATAATATTTCTATCATTTGGTACCATAGCTTGGTTGTTAGCTTGTGGGAAGTGATCCCCCTATTATTATTAACCCTTGCAAGGAGTATATTTTTGTGCATAGTTAAATCATCACTTTGTAAGAAAAAAGAAGGCATATTCAAGGTTACAAGTGTGCTTGCTAACTTGGATTGTTGCATATATCTAAGGTTTGATGGAGATTTTCCTTGTGGATTTTTTATTTGTGCTCTTTCTATGAAGATTTTGGGGGTGAACATTTGATGGAGGTATCCTAAAAAAAATAGACCTCACCATTGAGTCTAGAAGGCTCAAAAACCCTTATTTTCACATATGACACTATAGATTTTGGTGATAAAAAAATTGCTCATTTTGTCATGGCAAGGAAAATTTTGTCCAAAAATCCATACACTCCATATGGATCCATACAGTTGTATCATCCATATGGTTGTATCATACAGGTGGTTGTTGCATCAATTCTATGGGACATGGAATATTCCCCTTTGTAGCACTTGCATCACCATGTACAATTTGCAATTTTTTTATATAAAACAAATTAATATGCCAACCAACATTAGGGTGATGTTAATTAGTGCAGTATGGGGATAGGATAGGGGGCCAGCCCCTAGTCCCATGACAAACATACCACCTAGTGTGTAGCTCCTAGTCATAACAAAATCCAATCCCTAGTTGCAGTAAGGTAATGGGAGCTAATCCCAAAACCACCCAATGAGTAGGGCCACCAAAGAAGATCCATTGGAGTGCCACTACCACTAGTAAACCTCTAGCTAGCCACCCACCAACCACTAGCCTACAACCAATCAATAGTTTGAGTTATGTAAAGGAAAAAATATTTATCAACATGCATAATTTTCATCTCAAGAGATATTTTTTACTTTAATTAGTTGATAGAAAGATATTTCCAAGCACTATGCTATAGTATCAATGAATTTTCTATATTTTTCTATTTTTATAGTAAATTCTAGATGGAAGATGAATTCTCTATTTGGGCTTGGAGAGGTCATATTGTGGGAATGTGGTGTCATATTTTGGACTTCTTATAGTTGATGAAAATATTTTTCAAAGTATTACATTATGGTATAAGTTGATTTTCTAGATTCGAGATGGAAGCCATGTTTATTTTTCAAGCTTAGAGAGGTCATGTCTTGTTCATATGTGTCTGAGTTTGGACTTCTTATAGTCAATGGAAAGCTTATTCTAAACACTACACAATGGATCAATTTTGGAGATGTTTCTATGTGGTTTGTTTACTTATATTTCTATTTGAGCTATTTATTAGTTCCTTTGATTGTGGTAGCTTGTGATTTTGTGGAAAATTGAATCTACAAGTGATTTGGAATTTTGAGTCGTTGAAAACTTAAACATATATATCTAATTATACTAGAACCTTTTGATATGATCACTAGTGTATTATTGAATTTGTATGTTGTATTATGAGATCTATAAGTTGTGTAGTGTTCTAGGTTGTCTATACTTATAGGTTGCATATACAACTCAGATGTGGGTTATCGATACCCATAAATATTTTAGCATGTGGATGTAGATTATATTTGGAGGCCTAATTTGGTCACTTTTTTCATGAAATTAATTATCATTATGATGTAGAGAGATGGTATTACCTAATATAGTCATGTTGTGGGACCTATACTTGTTAACTATATGATGTTTTCATGTGAGACTAGATTGGATTATGATGTGGGTACATTTGTTGGAGATAATGGTGTCATGGAAGTTCCTTATACCTTTGGTACTTTGATCCCAATATGATTGTTTATGCAAGAGAATTTTTGGTGATGTTGGATTGATTCTTGATTGTTTGTGGTGGCATAACTTCTTGGTTTGGATATCATAATTTAACTTTCCCATTGGGAGATCTTAATGTTGTATTTTAATTCTTTAATTGTGTGAGGGTCATTGATGATCCTCATTTAGTATATGTTTATCATGAATTTATAGATAGATATATTACAAAATTTATTGGGATATTTTGATAGTGATAGTTTTATGGTGTTGTATATTCTTGTTTTGGATATCGTGGTTTTACTTTACCCTTTAGCAAATATTGATGTTGAGTCCTTTGATTGTGTTGGAGCCATGAATGATATTTAGTTAGGAGATGTTTATCATGATGCCATGTGTAGCTTGGTATCATATTTTAGTTCAAGATATTTTTTCAATGATGCAGATTCATCATTTGGAAATGGATGATCTTTTACAATGGTTTTCGGTGTCATGGAGGGGCTCTTGGATCTTGTTTCTTCTATGTAGTGAGATTTCATTGACATCTTGGGTTCTATTGGCAAGAGATGATTGTCTTCATATGATTTGGAGATGTTGGCATCTTGGTTCCATGGAGGAATCTTGAAATATTTGGTTGATGTGTTGGTTAAGATTTGTTAGTTAGTTTGACAGGTGATCCTTGTTTATAGGATTGTGATTATTGTGTTATAGTGTACTTTGGATTATCGGTTAGAGTGTTGGATAGATATAGGTTCTTTTAGGATAAAATAGGTTCACTTGGTACATATGATCTTCTTTATGGAGATGTAGAAAATGATATAATGGTGAGCTATCGATTCTTAGGATTAGAGATTTGGCGGTAATTTGGGATAATCTAATTGATGAGGGGTGTGATCATTTTTTTTGATCTTATGGTTATTTTAGTGTTGCATTTGAGTTCATTTGGTATGAGATGATCAATTGTAAACCTATTTTAGATTTGGATGAGGATAGAAGATCTCTTTTTTGGAGATAATGTGTTGAAACAATTACTCCTTGATGAGGTTTCAATAGGAAGAGTGAGGATCCTACACCTGGGTTGGACATGAGTTCAACATGGACTATAGAAATTTATAAGAAACTAAAGTTTGATGTTACTAGATTACAATAAGGGATCCATATAAAGTGTATTCTTCACACTTGATTAATATTTTTCCTAATAGATATATTAATAGCATCTAAAAGAATAAACTATAAGATACTCCTAATAATAAGCTTACAATCTATATTTTTTTAAGAAAATAGTAGGTTAAAACCCACAAGAATAAAAATTATAAATTTACAAATAGATTATAGCCTACACCACATCAAGAGAATGTTCAACTATCCCTAAATGAAAACATCACTAAGTGCCTACTACAAAAGCTAAAGAAAACCATAACTTCCAAAAATGCTTTAGAAATATATTTTTTATTGAAAAAATAAAGACCTCAAAATAATGATCTAACATAGTATGCTCCCATGAATATTGAAAACAAGCACAAATGATATGAAAATTGGAGAAATTATGAGTTACTATCAACATACATCTAAATTTTTTTCTAGATCAATGAGGCCCGTGTAGTGAAATCTATAGATTTCTCCCTTACAATACCCCACAACCATCCCTATTTTTTGAAATGACTGCTAAAAGAGTACAAATGTATGAATCACATTATATACAACCTCTTGATTGCTTATCAAGAGAATAAATACATTGTACATGCTTTGACTAAACTCTACTACACTTATACCAAATATGAACAAATTCATAAAATACAGGGATAAAAAACATATTCAAGCAGAACTTGTTACATTTAAGATGGCTTGTATTTCCCACATCCATTCACAAAATGAAATCAATTATATACAAAGACCAAATGTACAAAAATATCAAATAGTTGCAACTAAACTCACAAACCAATTTGGAAGGTTTATTTAAATAAATAAAAAAGGAACTTAGGGGCTCCTCATATTGTGTTTGTTGAAGTTCCTTGTTCTCTACAATCACAATATACCCCTTCCCATCTGCTTGTGTTTGTTGAATTTCCTTGCTCTCTACAATCACAATATTACCATTCCCATCTTATTGGTTTTTGGAAATACCACAAGTCATAAAGCCTAATGTGTATGATAGGGTAGTTAAGAAGACTTTCACATATTTTTCAAATGAATCCCTTCAATCCCCTCTTCACTATTCTTTTAGACATAGTAGACAACCACTTTTAATGTATACATCATTGTGAACAATTAAACAAAGTGCTCTTTAGACACTGAAGCTCATATGATCGTTGTAGTAATTCAAATAACAATAAGCAACTTAAATCTGATACATTCCAAGACTTTCAAAACCTCTTTTAGAAATATTATGAAGCTTGAAATAAAATACATTAATTATAAGTAATAACGCTAAATACAAATCAATTTTTTTAATTAATTGTATAGCGAAATTGCTTTCTTGAAAATAAAGATGAATTGATGTTTTGATTGCTCACCTTATATTACACATTAACCTTCTAATGAATTTACATCTTATACATTTATTCAGCATTCCACCTCACTCCACTAATGTCATTCCACCTCACTCCACTAATGTCATTTCAATAAGACAAAATTATAAACTACATAACTTAAATTTTTACATACATAATTTATTACAATGATTTTAACTTTAGTGAAAATAAAAATAATAGAATTTAATTGATCTTTAGAGGAAACCATTCAAAATTCAAATAAATATAAACCTAAAAAAGATTTTAAACTATGATATTGTTCCATATAAACCAATAAAACAGAAAAGAAATAACAGATTTTTTTTTTTTTAATATATAAATATTAGAAAATACTATAAAAAATTATTAGAGGAAGAAAATTACTTTCATTGGCTCGTTGATTTTATTTCTAAGTTGTATTGAGTACAACAAAATCAGCCCAGAAGGTACTAACAAATGAAGGTACCTTTCTCCTCCTATTGATTCGCTTCGACAATGTACACGTCCCAATCTGATTTGACTCCCGGAACGCCTCCACCCATTCATTACGACGCTGATGCTGACCCTGCTAAAGTTTCATGTTCCATGTTCATGTTCCGCCGATACCCACCATATGGACATAAATAATATTCCAAGCACCAGAACGATATCATAGAGATCTAAATCCTAGCTAATTCTTCAGATCTTTTGAAAATCTCTTGCTTGCATGCAAAATGTTTCTGAAAATTTTCCCTCTGTTCAAGCCAAAATTGAGTCCATTCGTCTGGATCTCAAGGACAAGTGCGAGCCATAGAGACCACCATTCTATGCTGCACAAGCTCTCCTCTTCTCACATGTTTAAAACAGCTTTCTCGCATTTTCATTTGGCACTTCCCCACATCAGAAAGCCACAAGAATGTTGTTGCAAGCTTACAGAAGTATATTATCAAGAGATGTTGGAGGCAAATCCTGACAATCCACTCCTGCTCAAGAATTATGCCAATTATTTACACGAGGTAAGCTAGCAAGATTCTCATTAGGATGGCTTTATATAACAGTTAATGGGCATGGAGATTTTGATATCTGTCGTTCTTACTGTTAATTGAAGGCAAATGGTGTCTGATGGTGATGTTAGGTGAAAGGGGACACTAGCAAGGCAGATAAATTCTATGGAAGGGCCATACTGGCCAGTCCTGCAGATGGAGAATTGCTGTCACTTTATGCCCAATTCATATGGGAAACTCACAAAGATGGAGACAGAGCCCAAGCTTACTTTGATCAAGCGATCGAGGCTGCCCCTCATGACTGGTAACCAATTGCCCACATTCTTTTAAGCTCTTAAATCCTGGTTTTCTTGGTTTCTCTAGCAATGGATAACTGGCAATGGTTGATGTGGGCAGCTCTGTAATTGCCTCGTATGCCAACTTTTTATGGAACTGGGAGGACAGCGATGGTGCTGTATGAGAGCTCCTTCCAACAAGTGCTGCTGTTTGCAGTTTTGAAAGAACATGAGAATGTTCAATTTTTTGGAGTGATCAAATCAGGTTTGCTTTTGTTCATTTTGGTTGACTGGATCTTCTGTTTATAAGAGTCTGCTAAAAAGAGACTTTTTAGTGTAAATATATGAATACTTAGCCTGTTGTAATCTGCTTAAAGACAGAAGCGCCAATGTCTGTAACCTTGTAAAGAGACTTTTAATATAAATATATGAATACTGAACATGTTATGATGATCTTAAAAACAGAGATGTCGATATCTGTATAACCCTATAAATATAAGAACAGTACATTTAGGTTTTTGCTTGCATGGCAGCCTTTCTAAATTTAACATCGAATATTAGGAGGCGATCAGGCAGTCCTACCATAGACCGGGTGCGCCTGAGATTTCTCACTAAAATGTAAAATGAGGCCTATCAAAACATGGAAGTGTATTATTGAGCCCAAAAAAGTGAAACTACTAGAGAAAGATGCATTACAACATCGAAGGCTGAAAATTGTATAGCTGGGATATTTTCCTTTCTTTTTATTCATTATAATTTATTAGTCTTTTTAATTGTAATAATTAATGTATAAGAAGTGTTTTTTTTAAGTTATTAAAGTATAATAATTAATGTACATAAATGTAATTTTGTATAAAAGTTATTAAATGATATAAATTTTGATAGAATTTGATTTTATTTGTTTTAAATATGTAGTTGTATCTTTTTTTGTTCCAGATTAATTCTATAAGGATGGATTTGAATCTAGTTTAAAACTATAGGTGTATATTTAAATCTAGTTTAGGATTATTGTTATGGATTTGCTCCTCAAAATTTTAGATTCAAAAATTTAAAGTCTATTCCTTTCTAGCTAACTACTACTTATCAACTTGAGTGAGAGATATTTAAATTTATATATTCAAGTGTTGTATAAAATGAAAAGCATTCATTCATTTTTAGATAGAGAGATAAAAGGAGGACTCATCTAAAGGGAAACTCAATTACAAATTGTATCATCATTAGAAGAGCATAACATCTACAACAACATTGATAAGATTGAATTACACATTTCTATGGCTATTTGAAGTGTATCTTTTGTTGGCACTTATAAATTTGACAAATTTTGCTTAGTTGTTCTTGTTGTCAATTTTGTTTCGCCTCCTTATGATTCCCATCAATTACAACCATTTTGAAAAATATTAATGGTGTATCACATTCAAGTCCCTCTATTGGCTGTATTACTCCTTTGCCAAGTTGTAGTAAAAAACCCACTTGCAAAAAACCCAAAAATGGCTAAGTACTAGACTTTTTGGACTTTCAGGCTTTTGATTGTCTACACAACTACATACCATCTCTATCACTATCAAATTGATTTTTCTTTCCCTTTCAAATCCATCACTTGCATAAGTATAATTGTTTCAGGTTTCGATCATCCACCTAGACTCTTAGCCCTTATTGCTTTTGAGCTCTTCTTCCCTTTACTCTCCCAATCATCAAAGTTCTGATGAAATCCTTCAAAACATGTATTAAAGTTTCAGACTTCAGGGATCAGACATCTTCCTTAACCCTTACCACCATTTCATCATTCAACATAAGTCTTCCTCTCAATCCTTGGTCCCCGACATCTCCCTTTCCTCCACACTCTTTTGTCTTTCCATCAAAACTTTTGACTTTTTCTTCAATGAAAGTTGTCTTTCAAGGATCATGATTTCAACATTCTTCATGCCATCTTCTTCATCAATGTGATATGTGATATACGGCAAGACCGACACCCAATGTCTGATAAAGGTGACCTTTTGGGGTTGTGAACTATTTAATGTTTAATCCAACAGTCGATTTGGGCCTTAAATTTTGGTGATGCTCTTGATGGGTGTGTTTTCAATCTGTAAGTTCCTTTAACACCCAATGACTCTCCTCAAACATCTAATCTCAGTTTCTAAGACTATGGAGATGGTTTTTAATTCTTTGAGTGCAAATTTGGGAAAGGATTGCAATGCCCATGCTTCATTTATGTTTGAAGACTCCTTTCTATTAGAGGGTAATCCCTTGTCGTGTTTTTCTATAGATTTCTTGGGCAATATCTTCCCTCAACGTGCATACCCATGGGTCATTAATGTGAAATCATGGTGGTAGCTTAGTGAGTGTTGGACACTCTTCCTTGGCATATTTTTTCTCTAGAATAAAAGGGACTCTTGTGCTCATTTATAAGGGTTCTGAATTTTGGTCAAGGAAGAAAGCTATGTACAAAAAGTGTTAGGTGCCAAGGGTGAAGATACTTGTTTTGTAAGTAAAATTATTGCAATGCTCCTATAACATGATTGTAGAATATATGAATATATAATGTTATGTAATTGTCAATCGAGCTCTAAAATGTAATATCTTTTGAATTAAAGTAATAAGGTTATTGAGGTTCTTCATGGAAATTTTCTATGTGAACTAGTTATTTGGTTGTTGTCCATCAAAGAGTGGTGTAAATGCTTGCATGAAGGTAGTAAAAGTATTGTGTTTTCAGATGGATCATTAAGAAAAAATTCATAACAAGATTTAAAGAAGAGATTTTTTCCATAAGGTGATAGATATTAGTAGGTTATCAATATTATTTTATAGCATTAGAATATGAGTGCATGATATGTGACTCTATAACCCAAGGTAGGCACCAATCTTGCATTTTTTTCTTCCCCGAGCCTCAGAAAGAAATATTGAATTAAAAATCCATGTATATTTTATGTTTTATGTTTATTTTCTATTTCACTTCATACCAAAATTGAAATGAGAACAAGGGATGTAACATTCATGAATTTAGCCATACAAATCTATGTTATTTAGTGTGAATTTTATCTATTGGACATTATGTTGCACCACTAGCTAAAGATCTACATCTAGTGTCATTAAGGGTGACCCCCTAGGTTAAATTGCAAAGCTAAGAACTGTAGGGGAAAAATTGTGAGATAAATCTCTCGTTCATTGGCCATTGATCTAGGCTTCTTGATAATAGAACTTGGCTAATCTTTAGAGAAACCTAGGCAACTAGATGAACAAAGAACCAACATGATCGGTGACTCTGCTAGGGACTGCATGCAAATTTCAAGTCCGATTGTTATTCATGGGTAGATTTTATGAATAATTTGAGTTGAAATCTATTTTTTTTCTTAATTTTGTGTTGGTGTCATTGATTGTGTATGTGATTCATGTTGCAAATTTATACAAATTATACTCCCATTTCCCACTTATGGGTGGCGACATTGAAATCTTCTTTCCAATGAAGAATTGGAAAGAAAATAAGTTTCACTATAAAGTATGGATGGGAGAAGATCTCTTTTCCACACATACACTTAAAATAAGTTAGTTGGATAACTCCTAGTTTAGAGACACCTAGAGAACAAAAGATACATGCAATTTCGTTGAACCTCTTGCTAATACTTTCATGAATATTGAAGAAATTACTCTTACCACACCATTTTTGGGTGGTGATGCTCAAATACCTTGTATGATTGTTGAAATTATGAGAATCAATATTCTTTCAGGGCATGAGGGTTTCATGGAAAAACTTGAAAAGGAAAGAACAAATCTAGAGGGATTATGACCTTGGAGAGGGTTTATATGCATAGGTTCGTTCTCGTAATGTGATTGTAACTACATATGTTCAAGAAAATCATATGATTAAGTTGTCATACATAGAAATTAACTTATCCCTAGGCCTTATTGTCCATAATCCTCATGATAGGTTATTTATAAATCCATAGGTTGATGCATTTTCACAAAGGGATTCTACATTTGGTAAGAAAATTCAACATAAGGGGGACTTGTTGAAGGAAGTAAGTGACCTTAAATAATAATTAGAAAGAATGGAAAATATTAGAATAAGAGATTATATGAGAAGAAGAATAGATGCTCTAAAGCTCTCTTGTGGGTCAGGAGATCCATCTATTTCTAGCTCTAATCCCCAAACTTTCCCTTCTAGAACCCTAAAATTCCAAAATGTTCCTAAAGGCTCTATCCAAATAACACCATTGATAAATATTACCACTTATGTCCCTCAACAAGGAACTATCCAAAATTCATATGCCTCTTCTAATGCTATTTTGAACTAAGATGTACCCTAGCCTAACTCACAACCTCAAATAAGTTTAATGTAGAAAAATATAGGGGATCATGTTAATTACCAATAGTATGATCCAAATATGGGTGGTTAAATGGGTGGAAAAAATTTCAATCCACCAAGGGGTCACAATTTTATCAATCAACAAAACACTCAAGAAAATCAAGGAAACCCTACCATGGGAAATTTCATGGCTAGAAGACCTTTACAGTTAGAGAGATAAAAAAAATTGGATTTCACTAGTATTTGTGGATATCCCAATGCAATTCCAAATGATGTTATAAATTCTCTAATTAAATTCTCGGGGAATAATGCATTATCAAGTGAAACCACCTCAAACCTTTCCTTAACTTGATAGATTATTTTGAAATAGAAGATGAGGATGTGGTAATGAAATTATTTATGCAATCACTAGTTGAAGATGCTAGAGATTAGTTTAGAGGACTACTTGATGCAAGTATAGGGCCATGGGATGAATTTAAAAGAGTGTTCAAAAAATAATATGGTGACACAATTGACCCTAGATTCATTATTAATGAGTTCACTAGCATAAGTAAAGGTTATAATGAATCTGTGTTAGACTTTAATATTAGATTTGTTAAATTCATTAATAAGATTCAGCCATACATGAGACCCAGTGAGCTTATGTGACTAGTTTTGTATTGTAATGCTTATGGTGCCAAGATGGGTTATGAATGTTGAGACAAAAACCCTCAATTGTTGAGGGATACTTTTAATATAGCAACCCATATTGAAGGCAATAGAAGAGCATTAGGAAAAGTGAGCAAGAGGGACGATGTAAATGTTTTATAGAATCCTAAGGGACAGCAGGGAAAAGATATATCTTCTAAAGACAAGATTGATGAGACCTAATGAGTTATCTCACTTAATTTATAAGGTGGCCAAAAATGAGAAGGGAGGTTTTTTCCTATGACAAATCTAACTATCAAAAGCAAGAAAAAATGTTTAAACTATCTGACCAACCTTATAACACTAATTGGTATAATGGTAAATCTATGCAGGGTAACCAAAAGGGGATATCTAGTAGAGAGACTCCTAACCCTTTGAGGATGAATAATGAAAATATTGTTGAAGAAGACCCTTGGTGCATGGATTTTTAGTTGCCTCATTCAACCAAAATTGATGCATGGTTGCCCAATCCCTTGAAGACCATTCTAATCCTTGTGATGACTATGATAGTGTTCTTAATTAACATCATAAGGTCAACATGATGTCAACCAAACTGTGCTCTACAAGTGAAGAATATTCTTCTGATAAAGGATGTGTTGATACAGATGTTCATGATAGAAGATATCATAGATGTGAATATCATCAATAGTTTTTTTGATAAAGATGAAGAACATGTTGAAGTGCACAATGTTGAAATCTCTAAGTTTGATATTATATTGAAAAGACTCTCTAAAGAAGTAATCAAAGAATTGACTTCCTCTGTAATTTCTTAGAAGAAAAGTAATTACACTTTGAGAAGTAAAGGAAATAACTATGACCAAGGTAAATTTGGCAACATATTTATAAAAGAAAACAAGAATGAGGTAAGGAATCAGATTCCTATTAAGTAAAAGGAGAAGTTGGAATCGATAGACAAGTGCACGGATAATAAGGAAATATATTGAGCGGCCTATAAATTATATTGTACCACCTATCAGAAAGGCCAAATACGAGAAGATGAGGATAGAACAAGAAAAGGAATTATATGCTTAGCATACTTAAAAGATTGATGTGGAAAACAAGGGAGAAAAGGATAGTGATCGAGTCACACCAATATATTAGACTTGTAATATTTCTTAGTATGTCCCTATTGGCATGGCTTGGGTCTTGTTGCAGATCAATGTATTTATCCCTCTATTATAAATGATGAGAATTGAGGAACATAAAGATAAGGTAGTTTCCCTTATCAATGGTGTAGCTATAGCCTCTACAAACAAGAAAAAGGTTAAATTATCCTATTTGAAAAGGGTAAGAAAGTGGAAAACAAGGTTAAGATTGAAGAGACAAATATTGATATACCTGAGGTTTATTTGGACACCATGACTTTGATAAATTTCCTTACTCAGGTCAATCCTTTTTATGTAACCTTACAAATAAATGATAAATTAGTTAAAAATTGCATGATAGATTCAGGAGCTTTCACAAATGTTAGTCCCTAGGTAACCATGAAGGAATTGAGATTGCAAGTTAGTAAAGTGTTTAGAAAGTGTTTTTCTATGGACTCAAGGGACGTCCCCATAATTGGAATCATGAAGGATGTATAGTTCAAACTGGTTGCCTTCTTAGAGAAATACATGATGATGAAAGTAATTGTGGTAGATATCACACATCAATATGAAATTATTTTATCAAAAAGGTGGTTTGCAACAATTGGTGGAAATATGCAACTAGATTTATCTTATCCCATTATCAATGGAAAAAATATGAGACTGAATAGAGAGAAAATATCTTCTTCTCTTGTCGAATATCTAAAGCTAGTTGAAGAAGCTTTTTTCATT
Organism: Sequoiadendron giganteum; assembly: GCA_007115665.2. Taxonomy (NCBI): domain Eukaryota; kingdom Viridiplantae; phylum Streptophyta; class Pinopsida; order Cupressales; family Cupressaceae; genus Sequoiadendron; species Sequoiadendron giganteum. Next base: position 500,575,536 of record CM021101.1, on the reverse strand, counting down.
GATACTCATATGGATAAATTCAAAATTGAAGACTCTTCAGCTGAGAGAGAGAAAATTTCACCCCTAGCTCAAGAAGTAAATGAACATGTTCAAGAGAATGATGTGTGGTCCATGTATTTTTATGGAGCATGTTCAAAGGAAGGAGCAAGTGCTAGAATAATTATTATATCACCAAATGGAAATTCCAATAAATACTTATGATCCTTAAAGTTTGAGTGCACTAATAATGTTGCAGAGTATGAGGCATTGTTTCTAGGACTTAACTTGGCCATAAAACATAATATAAAGAAACTTAGAGTTATGGGGGACTTTGAACTAGTGTTGTCCCAAGTTAGATCAAAATATGCAATTCTAAACACAAGAGATTGAAGCAATATAAGGTTGTTGTCTAGGATTCCATAGAGGTTTTTGATGCATTTTCCATAGATTGGGTGGAAAGGTCTAAGAATGCAATGGTTGATCTTCTTGCAAATATTTCTCTTAGACTAGATGAAATAATATTTTCTAGGATATCAAAGGTTAAGGTGAAAAAATGGACCTTTAGTCCCATACAATAATTGTAATTGGTAGGTGTTCAATAATGATCAAGACTTGTTAAATTTTTTACACTGTATTGATGAATACCATAGCCGAAATTAATTTCCAAGCTCTTGTGGAGATTTTAGATGGGAATAAAACTATATTTGTGAATGAGGTCATTCAATTAAAAACAAACAAAATCCCAAGGGGATTGGTGGCTTTAGAGAGACTTTTTAACAATGCTAACAAATACAATGTAAAACTAATCCTCACACATGAGCAAGAACTTAAAGAGATAAACTTGGGAATGGAGAATGCATCAGGTAAGTGCACAAAGATGAGGGTCCAAAAAGGGGTCTTAAGTGGCCACTTCCTTTTTGAAATTGGGAAATACCGACCTTGAGTGAGAAATTGAGGATAGTTACACTCAAAATTTTAAGATGAAAAAAAAAGGGGTTGTAGTGCTCTGAATCTACTTTCTAAACTACTAATTTTATTTTAAAATGGTATAAATTAAAGGGTTCAAAAAAGGGAGCCACAAAAATTGGTCCTATTTTTGTCAAAAAAAAAATTAGTTTCTGTTATGGCTCCCTCAAAATGTAAACTTTTTATTTTATTTTTAAAATCACTTCAATGAGAAATTAGCTAACAACATGTAGTTTATGGCTGATTTTTGCGATAATATTTTAATGAATATATATAATTTAAATACTAATTTTCAAAGTGAACAAATCGTGGAAAATAGAAATTTTCCCATACTACCCCTGTGATTTTTGAAAACTAATTGAAAATCAATTTAATTTTTTAAATATGTGTAAGTAGAGTGGACTCTAGTTTATAAAAATGTAATTTATTTGAAATTTCAATGAACGGTTAAAAATAAAGTAAAAAATGTCAAACCTTGGTTTTTGACAAAAAATGGATACACCAACAAAATAAATTAAAGATGAAAGCCTTAACATAGTCAAAATGTGAAAAAAAATACATTGTTAAATAGCTAAGAGAGAACTTAATGTTACCCGGGTGTTTATTTTACTCAACCCTCAAACACATGCAAAGCTGATTGTTAACATGAACGAGATTATGTAAAATTTTGTAGAATATGCAAAAACACATTTTTGGGCATTGGAAAGGCAATCCAAGCCTTTGGATTGTAAATCCAAAGTAAATCCAATCCAAAGGCTTGGGGATTCCCAAAGCAGGACAAAATGCGAGTGCGTTATAACATGCTTGCATTTTAGTCTACATTGAAATTTGTTTCTTCTCTTTTTTTCTCTTTCTTCTTGCTATCTTTCAGGGAAACTATATACATGAAATAAACATTTACATATGGAAATTTACTTTCTTATAAGTTTACATTTACATATGGACATTTACTTTCTTATACTTTAAGTTATATTTCATTTATATAGTTTCAAGATGTTTGAGAGTGGTTTTGGATCTCTAGGAGTCATAATGAAAGATCTAGTTTTTGGAAGATCTTATAATTTTTCAGAAAAGTTAAGTTAAATTTCAGTAATCAACATGTCAAATTTCAATAATCAAGAGATCAAATTCTAGTAAGTTGTATCATCTCTCTCTCTCTCTAATTCTCTCTATATTCCCTTCCCCTCTCTCTACCTACCACTCTCTATATTACTCTCTATCTCACATCTCTCTCACCTCCCTCTCTCTCCCTCCATACTTCTCCTTTCCTCTCTTCTTCCCTATCTACTCTCTATCTCCCAATCCCTCTCTCTCTACCTACCTCTCCATCCATCACACCCTACCACTCTCTCTCTCTAAACCTCTCTATCTCACCTCTCTTTTCCTCCCTACCTATCCCTCCCTCTCTCATTCCCTCTCTACTTCTGTCTATCTCTATATCTCCTTCCCTCTCTAATTATCTTTATCTCCCATATCCATCTCTCTACCTACATCTCCCCCCATCACTCTCTCTATTTCTCTCTATCTCACCTCTCTCCCTCCTCCCTCCTCCTATTTCTCTCTCACTCTATCCTCTTTATCTCACCATTCTCTTTGTGCATATCTTTATCTCACCTATCCCTTCTTACCCCTCTCTCTCTCCCTCTCTCTCCCTCTCTCTCTCTCTCTCTACTTATCTCTATCTCAACTATCCCTCTCTACCTACCACTCCCTTCATCACTCCCTGCAACACTCTCTCTATTGCTCTCTATCTCACCTCTCTATAACCTCCCTCTCTCTCACTCCATACCTCTCCCTCCCTCTCCCCTTCGTTATATAATCTCTATCTCACCTCTCTCTCTCTCTCTCCACCTCTATCTATCTCTCCCTCTTTCTCTCTCACTCTCTCCTTCCCTCTATAATCTCTATCTATCATATCCCTCTCTCTCTATCTCCCTTCCTCCCTCCCTCCCCCTATTTCTCTCTCTTGGGCTATAAGGGTCGATGGTGTAAGGTTTAGTGTTTAAGGTATAGGGATTAGGTTTTAGGATATTGGGTAAAAGGTTGAGGGTATAGGGTATAGGGATGAGGGTTAAGGGTGTAGGGTTTAGGGCTTAAGATATAGGGTTGAGGGTATAGGGATTGGGTATAGGGTTGAGGGTTGAGGGATAATTCTCAGGGTTTAGGATATAAGGTTGAGGGTGTAGGGTTTATGTTTTAAGGGATAGGGTTTAGGGTTGAGGGATAGTTTTCAAGGTTGAGGGTATAGGGTTTAGGATATTAGGTATAGGGTTGAGGGTTTAGAGAGTAGGGTTTAAGGTTTAAGTAAAATATTTAGGGTTGAGGGATAATGTTTAGGGTTGAGGTTATAAGGTTAAGTGAATAGGGTATGGGGATTAGGGTTTAGGATATTGGGTATAGAGTTTAGGGCATAGGGTTAAGGGTTGAGAGTGCAAGGTTTAGCATTTAAGTATAGGTTTGAGGCATAATGTTTAGGAGTTTAGGGTATAAGCTATAGGGATGAGGTTTTAGGGTTTAAGGTATAGGGTTGAGGGATATTTTTTAGGGTTGAGGGTATAGGGATTAGGGTTTAGGATATTAGGTATAGGTATAAGGGTATAGGGTTGAGGATATAGAGTTGAGGGATAATGTTTAGGGTTTAATGTATAAGGTTGAGGGTATAGGGTATAGGGATGAGGTTTGAGGGTGTACAATTTAGGGTTTCAGGTATAGGGTTGAGGGTTGAGGGATTGTGTTCAAGGTTGAGGGTATAGGGTTAAGTGTATAGGGTATAGGCATTAGGGTTTAGAATATTGGGTATAGGGTTGAGGGTATTGGGTTTAGGATTGAGGGTTTAGGGTTTAGAGTACAAGGTTGAATATAGGGTTTAGGTTTTAAGTATAGGGTTGAGGGATAATGTTTAGGGTTTAGGTTATAAGGTTGAGGGTATAGGGATGAGGGTTGAGGGTGTAAGGTATAGGGTTGAGGGTTGAGGGATAGTATTCAGAGTTCAGGGTATAGTGATTAGGTTTTATGATATTGGGTATATGGTTGAAGGTAATAGTTTTAGGGTTTAGGGTTTAGGGTTTAAGGCACAAGGTTGAATGTGGGTTTAGGGTTTAAGTATAAGGTTAAGGGTTGCAGGTTTACAATTGAGAGATAATTTTCATGGTTGAGGGTATAAGGTTAATGTGTAGGGTATAGGGATTAGGGTTTAGGATATTGGGTATAGGGTTTAGGGTGTAGGGTTGAGGGTATAAGGTATAGGGTTAAGGGTTGAGAGTGTAGGGTTTTTGGTTTAAGTATAAGGTTAAGGGTGTATAATTGAGGGATAATTTTTAGGGTTTAGGGTATAAGTTCGAGGGTATAGGGTATAGGGTATAGGGATGAGGGTTATGGGTGTGGGGTTTAGGGTTTAAGGTAAAGGGTTGAGGTTTGAGGGATAGTGTTCAAGTTTGAGGGTACAAGGTTAAGTGTATAGGGTATAGTGATTAGGGTTTAGAATATTGGGTATAAGGTTGAGGTATTTGGTTTAGGATTAAGGTTTTAGGGTTTAGGGTTCATGTTTAGGGTTGAGGGATAATGTTCAAGGTTGAGGTTATAAGGTTAAGGGTATAGGGTATAAGTATGAGGGTTCAGGGTGTAGGGTTTAGGGTATAGGGATTAGAATTTATGATATTCGATATTAGGGTTTGTGAGATTGAGAGGGAGAGAGAGTGTGAGAAGTAGAGAGGAAAGGAGAGAGAGACAGAGAGACAAATAGAGATAGATAATGATGATTGATAGAGAATAGATAGGGAAGGAGAGAGTGAGAGAGAGAGGAGGAAGGTGGGGATATTGAGAGAGGGAGAGATAGGGAAGGAGGGAGGGAGAGGTATATATGGAAAGAGGGAGATAAAGGGAAGTATATAGGGAACAAGAGATAGAGAGGGAGAAGTTGAGAGAGATAATGGTGAGATAGAGTAGAGAGGAAAGGAGAGAGAAAGAGAAAGAGGGGAGGAGGGAGGGAGAGGTAGTTATGGAGAGAGAGAGAGAGGAAGAGGAGGAGGAGAGGGAGAGGAGGAGAGAGAGAGAGAGGAGGAAGGTGGGTATATTGAGAGAGAGGGAAGGAGGGAGGGAGAGGAAGAGATGGAGAAGTATATAGGGAATGAGAAATAGAGAAGAAGTAGAGAGAGAGAGAGATATGGAGAGAGATGAAGAGAGAGAGAGAGAGGAAGAGAGGGAGGGAGGGAGGGAGAGAATGGTGAGATAGAGAGTAGAGAGGGAAGGAGATAGTGATAGATAAAGATGGGGGAGGGAGAGTGTGTTTGGGAGAGAAACACAAAGGGAATGAGGAATTTTTGGAGATTGAGAGAGGGAGAGAAAGATAGAGATGGTTAGAGAGATAGAGAGAAGTATATAATGAAGGATAGATAGAGAGGGGGGTGAGGGAGGGAGAAGTACAGAGAGATAAAGAGGAGAGGTAGGGAGGAAGAGAGAGAGGAGGGAGGGAGAGAGATAGAGAGAAGTAGAGAGGGAGGGATGTAGGGATAGAGGGAGAGATAAGTGACATAGAGAGAATGAGAGAGAGGGGGAAGGATGAAGTTGGAGATATTGAGAGAGAGAGGAGGGAGGGTGAGAGATAGGCAGAGAGGGATAGGTTAGATAGAGAGTAGAGAGGGAAGGTTGGTGGGATGAATAAAGATAGAGAGAGAGAGAGAGAGTGAAGGTGCGTGGGAGGAAGGAAGAGAGAGAGAAAGGGGGAGATTGATAAAATTAGAGAGGGAAGGAGGAAAGGAGGGAGGGATAGAGAGGTGGGATAGATACAAGTATAGAGGGAAGGAGAGAGTGTGAGAGAGAGGTATAGAGCATAAGGGATAATCAATGAGTGAGATAGAGATAAAGAAATATAATACAACTTGTTGATTTCTCAAATTTGACCTCCTAATTATTGAAATTTGACATGCTGATTACTAAAATTTGGTTGTCTGAAAAAATTATAAGATCTTCCAAAAACTAGAATTTGAATTATAACTCCTAGAGATCTGAAACCACTTTCAAATATTTTGAAACTATATACATGAAATATAACTTAGAGTATAAGAAGGTAAATTTCCATATGTAAATGTCAACTTATACTTAAATTTTTATTTCATGTATATAGTTTTGCTGAAAGATAAGAAGAAGAAAGAGAAAAAAAGAGACAAATTTTTTTTCAATGCAAACCAAAATTTGAGTGTGTTACAATGTTCTTGTGTTTTTTCCATGCATTCATAAAATGTGAGCATGTTATAATGTCCACTCATGGTTTGTCAATGCATTCACAAAATTCAAGCGCATTATAACACGCTTGTATTTTGGAAATGCATTAAAAAACACACATTTTAAAAATTTCAAACCATAATGTGCTCATGTTTTGGCTTGGTAATGACTGAGCCTAGGCTCAGTCACTACCAACCCATAACATGAGCGCATTTTATTTTAACACACTCGCGTTTTCACTATTTTAGGATTAAAAAGTGAAGCGATCACTTTTTGGCCCCTCATATTTGTGCACCCACCCCACCCAAGAAGGTGTATAGTGAGAAAAAATTAAGCCCAAAATTTAGAAGCATGCTTATCTCCTTACTTAGAAAGTAAAAGCATGTGTTTGGTTGGTCCTATGATGACTTGAAGGTGTACAAAGAGGATTTATTTCAACATGAAATTCCTCTAAAACTTGATGCCAATCCTTTTAGGAAAAAACAAAGGCCAATTAACCCAACACTAGCACCAAAAATGCAACAAGAGTTAATGAAGCTCATAGATGGAGGTATTATCAAGCCTATATTTCATTCCACATGGGTTTCTAATCTGGTGCTAGTTAAAGAAACAAAAATGGAGACATCATAGTATGTGTGGATTTCAAAAATCTTAATGTATCTTCATTGAAAGATAACTACCCATTTCCAAACATGGGGGAAATGTTGTAGAAAGTGGATAGTTGTGAACTACTATCAATGATGGATGGTTTCTCATAATACAACGAGGTGAAATTTAAGGAATCAAAGCAATACAAAATTCTTTCACTACACAATGGGGCGCATATGTGTATATCAAGATGTCATTCAACCTGACAAATATTGGGGAAAGACTTCAAAGAGCTACGAATGTTGCATTCACAAAACCTTTTGATGTGATCATGGTCGTCTATTGAGATAACTTTATTTCTTTTTCTAAGAAAGCAGAAGATCACTGCATGCATCTTGAGAATGTTTTTGTTAGAGCTCTTGAATATGGCATTTCACTAAACCCCACAAAATGTATGTTTGGGCTATAGAGGAAAAAATTCTAGGCCATATTGTTTCAAAGGAAGGGATAAGAATAGATCCAGAATGATTTATTGTAATAGAGAGGATCCCCCAGCCTAAAACTATTAAGGGTATTCATTCTTTCTTTGGGTAGGTGAATTTCGTTCAAAGATTTTTGACAAATTTTGTTGAACTAGCACAATCTATTTCTAAGATGCTCAATAAAGGTAATTCCATATCTCAGGGGAAGATCCAAATAAAGCATTCCAAAGTATTAAGGAATTAGTCAAGAAAGCTCATGTATTAAAGTCTCCAGATTTTTCAAATAATTTTCAATTGTTTTATTTTTATTATTTTCTATAGTTGTTGTTTTGTTGCAAAATAATGATGAAAGGCATAAGCAACCTATAACCTTCTTAAGTAAGTCTCTCCAAGCTACAAAACTGAAATATGATATCATGGAGAAACAGTCTTATGCTCTTCTCAAGGTAGTAAATAATTTTAGACCTTACCTAGTAGAGGCTAAAATTGTTGTGTTTGTCCCAAATGTTGCAGTCAAGGACATATTTACTTATTAAGAAGTAACAGGGAGGAGGTGTTGATGGATCAATAAGATCCAAGAATTCAATATAGACATCTAGATAACCAAGCTTGTCAAAGTTCAAGGGTTGGCTAAGCTCATGGCTAAGTAAATTATTGAAGTGAATCAGGTAAACCATTTAGAGACAAGCCCAACCTCAATGGATTGTAAGTCAAAATCATCTCCCTCGTATAGGGACATCATCTATTACTTGAAGAATATGTCATGTCCTAAACATATGAATGATAATCAAAGGAGGACACTCAAGCTACACTCTATTAGGTATATCATGTTGCAGAATGAATTATATTGGATGGATAGGGATGGTGTATTTCTTAAATGTGTAGATGAGGAGCAAGCAATTACAATCCTTGATGAAATGCATAGTCAAGTTTTTGGAGGAAATTTCATGGAAAAAATAACTACACACAGGATCATCAGGTCTAGTTATTGGTGTCCTACCTTGTTTTTTGACACACAAAAACTAGTGAGTAAATGTGATGTGTACCAAAAAAATTCAGGGAAGTTGAAATACTCTAGATCTTTACCCTTGAAACCAATATCTATGGAGGCCCCTTTTCAATAGTGGGGCATTGAATTTATTGGAGACATTATAGAAAAAACCAATGGTGGGCATAGATGGATCCTAGTAGCAATTGACTACTTTACTAAATGGATTGAGGCCATCCCTACTAGGAAAGGCACTAGCAAAGTTGTAATAGATTTTATATTAGGAAACATTGTCATTAGATTTAGAGTACTATTTAAATTAGTCACAGATAATGCAATGTGCTTCAAATATGAAGAGTTTACAAATTTGTATCACCAAAATGGAATAAACTTGTCTTACTCATCTCATTATCATCCACGAGGTAATGGAAAAGTAGAATCAAGCAAAAAAATCTTGTTGAAAATTATAAAAAGGATGATAGGAAATAATAAAAGGTCTTGGGATGCTAAGCTCAAATTGGCACTTTGGGATGATAGAGTGGCCATGAAAAAGGTCACTAGTAAATATCCATGAGTTGATAAATGGGTTGGATGCAAGAGTGCTTATAAGTAACTTGTTACCTATCTACAAATTCATCGGGGAATATGATGAATATGTTTGTGATACTATGAAATGTAGTCTAAATTAATTCATAGAGCTAGATGAATCAAGAAGGTTGACACAACAAAGAAACCTCAGATAATAGCAACAAGTAAAAAATTTCTTTGACAAGAGAGAAAAAACAAGGATATTTGAAATATATGATATGTTCTTGTTATGGAATACAATATGATGCCCTTTGGGTGGGCCCATATCTTGTTGCAAACACATATGGTGAAGATTCTTACTTTATACATAGCTTAAATAGTGAATTTTTGGAATTACTAGTGCATGGATAATTCCTAAAAACTTACTTTTCTTAAAAGTAGGTATTTTCTATAGACAATGTATTATATGTAAATTTTGTATAGTTTGGTTTTTTTTTGGTTTTGTTTTCCTTTCCTTTTCTTGTATGTGCCCCCAAAGATCTAGATTCTCACCATGCTTCACTAAAGCATGCATCCCCGAACAAGATCCACTGTTGACACTTATTAATTTGATGAAATTTTCTTAGTTGTTCTTATTGTCAATTTTGTGTCACCCCTTGTGATTCCTATCAATTAAAACTGATATGAGAAATATTAATTGTGTATGACACTCAAGTACCTTTGTTGGTTTTATTACTCATTTTCCAATCTACAATCAAAACCCCATTTTCAAAAACCGAAAATGGCTAAGTATTGGACTTTTCAAACTTTCAAACTTTTAATTTTCCTCACGCTTGCATACTATCTCTATCCCTATTGGGTCCCTTATTCTTTCCCTTTCAAATCCATCACTTGAATAATTGTTTTTGGTTTTGTTTGTTAGTATTAAATCTTATCCCTTATTGCTTTCAGTCTCTTCTTCCCTTTCCTCCCCTGATCACTAAAGTTTTGGTGAAATCCTTCAAAATGTGTATTAAAGTTTCAAAATTTGGGGATCGGCCATATTCCTTAACCCTTACCACCATTTCATCATCAGACATAAGCCAAGTCCTCCCAATCCCCAATCCCTGACATCTCCCTTTCCTCCACACTCTTCCATCTTTCCATCAGAACTTTGACTTTTGCTTCTAATTTCCCTTCTTCTAGCAAGTGTCAAGCTTGACACTTGACATCCACCAAAATTTGTCTTTCAGGTATCATGGGTTCACATTATTTATGCCATATTCTTCATCAATATGGTATGTAGTATAGGCAGGTCTGACACTCGATGTACAATAGAGGTCATTTTTCAAGGTTGTGAACTATTTAATGTTTAATCCAATGGTTGGTTTGGGCACAAAATTTTGGTGATCCTCCTAATGGGTGTGTTTTCATTCGGTGTCATTAATTCTTGATGGATATAGATTTTTTTAGCCTAATAGATGAAATAATGGTTGTCTACCAAGATGATTTGACTTCATACTCCAAGTATTGAAATGATCATTTCAAATGCTTGGATTAAGTCTTCCAAATATGTTTGGAAAATGGGATATCATTGCATCCCAAGAAGTGCATTTTTTATGCAAAGAAGGGAAAGTTCCTTAATTATATTGTCTAATAAATGGGTAAGGATTGATCCAAAATGTTTCAAATCCATAGACCTCATGCCATAACCCAAAACAGTAAAGGTAGTCCAATATTTCTTTGAGAAAATAAATTTTGTTTGAAGACTTGTTCCCAAATTTTCTAGAAAGACAAAGGCCATCTCCAAAGCATTGAAAAAGGGGAAATATTCTAGTTTTTTTTAGAGTATATGTATCTACTCCCATAGCTCCATGAATCACCTGCAACAATAAACCTATCATGCTATGAAGAAATAAGCAATATATGATTTCCCAACAACTCATATTTGATGAAAAGACCAATTTGCATTATGTGAACACCTGTTGCATTGAATATGTTTCCATAGAGAATGAAAATAATTTACAATGAATCAATCCTTATGAAAAGGATGAAAGCTAACCCTAGATTAGGGTTAGATTAGAACATGAAAAGTGCCCTCATAGGAATGAATGAGACAACATGTTCTAATATTAGAAGCTTTAATCATGCAAAAAACAACTAATTAATAAAAGAAAATAATGAAATAAAAGAACTCCTAAGTTTAGCTTAAGTGTAATAAAGCATAAAGTGACCCAATTAATTAATGATTAATTAAATAATTAGGTGATGAATTTATTACTCTAACACGCCCCCTTAAGATGAACTAGGGATAAACTAAACTATGATAAAGAAAGACATGAATGGATGCATGAATGGGTCCCGCCCTAATGGTTGATGAGGTACCCATGTACAACAAGATAATCTCTCGTAAAAGAGGACAAAGGGGGAAAACCTCATGGGAATAAAACTCCCCTCCAAAAAGAGAGAAAAGAAAATAATGTAATACAATAATGAGAGTGAGAGAAGAATAAAAGGTGGGCTACATGATACCCCCCAAAGATAAATTTTATCTCATCAATACATATACAAGAATATCCATAGGAGAAAGAATAGGAGACTAGAAGGGCCCCCCATAATGAAGAAACTCCTATTGTAATGGAGTAAGCTTGATGTAGGATGTAGAAAATGATCCGAAAATGGAAAAAATTGTTCCTCCCCTTGGGAAGAAACAAATCCAAAGGATGGTGCTAGAGAACCTCGGTGTAGAGTGAAGGACCAAGAAGCTTGAAGATGGATTTCCTGAAAGGATGGTGTTGAATCTATGTATCTGAACCAAGACCAATGATGCCAAGACCAAACGAATCTGAAGACTGCTAATATGCAACCTTTGAAGGCACAGATAATGATGGGAAATATTGTCTGGTATGAATAACTGCAATGTGTGACTCAACAAATAGCTATGCAATATCTGGGAAGTAGTCATCGGATAAGAAAGAGAATGAATGGCCAGTTTCATGTTCAATAGGTATGATCTCTGAATAAGCAGGAGGAGGAGAAAGAAGCTATGAAGGATTCTCGGGAACTGTGGTGGATGAATGCATGCACAAGTTCAAGTGACCAAACTTCTTCTTCATATGTACTCTCGATGGTGGAGAGTGAATATCAGGTATAGATAATGGTGGATCCTCGAATGTAAAATAAGAAGAGGCATAAAGCCTTGAAGCATGATCAATAGTGTCAACTACCACAATTTTCCTAGTGTGCAAATCCCTTATGAGAATTGAGTTAGGAGAAAAATCCACTATCTTTCTTGATCAACTGTGAGTAATCTGAGATAGATGAAGAGGAGGTTGGTTGAAAAATATGGAACAAATAGTACCTCCTAAAAGATACCATCATCAATGGCAATTGTACCCTTCCCACTAACACTAACATATGTTTTGTTACCCAATAAAATGTGTGGTGTGGTGTTTGCACCAAATGTAGAAAACATATCCTGTGAATATGTCATATGATGGGAAGCTCTTGAATCAAGCAACCATCTATCTAATTGAAGACCTGTGGATGCATGTAAGGCATGTCGATTCATCTTATCAGATCCATTAGCAATACATGTTGTACTTGTATGTGTAGATGGTGATGATGATGGTGATGCAGAAGAAGGTGATGGATGGTGATACATAAAAGATGGAAACTATATACGGTTTTGTTGTAGAAGATGTGTCAAATGATCAATCTTCTTAGCATAACAACCATGCTCACCATGTCCCTACTTCTGACAATAAGCACAAGTTTGTCTCTCCTTCCTAGATGACCCCCCTTTAGAAGAGGGTGAGTACTCAGAAGATGCATGTGAAGATGATTCTTTTTCTTGCTCGTGTTTTTTTTTGTTTCTTTTCTTTACTAGGTGAAGCCTTCTCCTTAGAACTCTGAATGGAAACTAGAGACTGTGAACTGGAAGACTTCAAAGTACTCATCTGAACCAATTTTTCTTGCTCTCGAGTGAGAGAAGAAGAAAAAACATAAAGTGAAGGCATGGTAAATATTGTGCCAAGTGCATCTCATGTAGCATAGAAAGTAGAAACAAATACTGAATAATCAAGGCCCAACTTGGCAAGGATGGAAAGAATCAACTGTGAATCCTACTTAGTAGTACCACATTGTGACAACTACAATATGAGAGACTTAAGTTCTTTGAAAAATTCCTAGATGATGCTAAAATATTTAGGATTCAAACCTATAAGCGCATTCTCTAACTGAAAAAACCCTCAAAGAATCTTGTTTACCAAACAAGGACTCCAATTGGGTCCAAATCGGGTTAAGTGTAGTGCAATATTCAATTTGAAATAAGAGATCAAGAGACATAGACATGCATAATTTTCCAAAAGATTCATCACATCATTTAAACAATTTCCTCTTCTCTATTGTTGATGTTGGTTAAACCTCTGTACCCATGGTTACTCTAGACAACCCCAGTTTCTTCAAACTGATCTCTATGTTTTTCTTCCACTCATAATAGTTGTATGGTTTAAGGAGAATTTTTTGAGGTTTTTCCATGTTTTGAAATTGAATGATCCAATAATGGAATGAAAATACAACACTATATAACTCACAATGCAAAAATTATCTTCTTTGTACTGAAAAATTTGATCCTTTGTGCACGTTTCCCAAGAAATACACCAAAAAAGGAAAATATGAATTTGATACAAAAGTAAAATACCTAGTAAATTTTCTAATGAAAAAATCTATAAATCTCGATAGAGCAGTGGAAGATATTTCCAACACCTATTCATTTTCGAAAAACAGAGACTGTATGCAAAAGATATGCCCCTGAAAGTGCAAAAATGATGATCTGACTTTGACTGGAAAAAATGCAACAAAATAGAAAAACCAGAAAAAAAAACCAGTACTACGGGATTGCGCTTGGAACCATCTTTCCGGTGATATTTTGTTTTCAAAAATATAAGTTTGTATGCAAAAGTTATGGCCAAAATACAAAACTACTCCAAAAGGGTTTGGGTGAAAACCTGGCGGTTAGACTAGTCGCTAGCATTAACTGCTAGCAGTTTATTGATGGCGGCACCTAGAAACACTATTTTAAAAAAAAAATCTTGGATTTGCGTGTTGAACCAAGCAGTACGACCCAAAAATGAAAAAAAATTACCTCTTGGAATCACTGTGTTCGATTGCAATAATTTGACAGTCGATTTTGGGGTTTTTGGGCTCTCTGAATGTGATGGCGAGGTCCATTTGGGCTCAAAACACTCAGAAATTGTAGGTATGCTTAGGATCTAGAAACCCTCATAAACTTCAAAGCCTCACAGATCTAACAAATGGAGGCCTTTTTCGATGAAACGAAAGGAAAACCTCACTATTCCGATGGCTATGGACTTAATGAAATGCTCAAAATTTGACCACAGATCACATATATTAATGCATGAGTTGATTTATTCAAATAAATCAGATAAGACGGTTATAGATCTGGTACTCTGATACCATGTTAGAGTAGATGTATGTACTCCAACAAATCCATGAATCACCTGCAACGATAAATCTATCACACTATGAAGAAATAAGAAAGATATGATTTCCCAACAACTCAGATCTGATAAAAACACCAATTTTCATTATGTGAACAACTATTGCATTGAATATTCTAATGTAGAGAATAAAAATCAATCCTTATGAAAAGGATGAAAGCTAACCCTATATTAGGGTTAGATTAGAACATGACAAGTTTCCTCATAGGAATGAATGAGACATGTTCTGATATTAGAAGCTTTAATCATGAAAAAAATAACTAATTAATAAAAGAAAATAATGAAATAAAAACACTCCTAAGTTTAGCTTAAGTGTAATAAAGCATAAAGTGACCCAATTAATTAATGATTAATTAATTAATTAGGTGATGAATTTATTACTCTAGCAATTTTTTATGTTTGTTTTGTACATATTTGTATCTTCCAAAATTCAAGCAAAATTTGTAATATAGCTTATTTTTGTATGTTGTGTTTTGTACATATTTGTGTTTGCCAAGATTCAGTCCCATATTTTTGTTTCCTTTTGGTCTACCAAAAGATCTAAATTCTGATTGTTCTTGCAAGAGACACATGTCACAAACTAGATGCAATGTTATTACCCCAAAAAAAATTGTCCCATTTTGTGCCTTAGCCATATTATCCCACTATTAATAATCAATCTAAAAGATCTTACTAGGGCCATCTTCCATGATGTTACTCCTCTAGACCTTACATTAGCCTTCCTTGTCCATGCCTTAGTCAAAATACAAGTTGAAAAATCCCAAAAATAACTATGTTGGACTTATCAAGGTTTCAAGATTTCGCTTACCCTCATACTTGTATGTCATCTCTATCAACTTTTGAGTTTTCCTTAATCCCCTTCGAAAATATTCTAAGTATAAAATTTACGGTTCCTTTGAGCTATCGGTGATTCCCTTAATCCTAAAGATTCAATAACCCCTGAAATCTGAGTCCTTGGAAACCTCAATGTGTAAGTTTTATCAGTTTTCAGTCTTTGAGATTTCAGCATATTCATTATATTTGTCCCTTTCTGACATGCTTTCTATTGTCCTCCCACTCCCTGACCCTTGAAGTCTAAGTTATTGAAAATTCTAAGCATTGATTTTTTCGACAATCAAAAGTTCAATGTTCTTCATCCTCCTTTTCTTTGGAAAGTGTTAAGGGACAAGCTCAATGACCAATAGAGTCTTCTTATTAGGGTTTATGGATCAAAGGTGTTTTCTCTTCTTTGTTTTCCAATAGGAAATATATGGCATGCCTAAAGCCCGACGCTCAACAAAGGTAAGTTGTATAAATACTTGGGTTATGGGCTCATCAGGGTTTTGTGGATCTTATTTTCTTGATGAATTTTTTCATGCGGTATTTGTTCCTCCTAATGCTCGATGCCCAAGAGTGGTGTTCTTGTCAAGGTTTCATTGCCAAGAGTTCTCTTTTTCTTGACTTTTCAACAAGAAATTCCTTGTAGACTCAAGACTTGATGCCCAATGGAAGAAATCCTTTGATGTCTTGAACATTTTGGTATTTTTCTCATTGGTTCAATAATATGCTTGAGCTCAAAAATTTGATGATGCTCCCAAGATGGTCAGCAACCCCTCTCAACCATCAAATATCAACTTTTAAATATACCGGAATGGCATTCAATGTGTTTGAGAATGAATTTAGGACTAGAGAGGTTCCCATACTCTGAATTTATTATCTATAGGTGTCCCTTTTGGCAAAGCTCCTTACTTGTATCATAGATTTTGATTTCATTTTATGTTTCCTTGCACTCAACCATGTTGATCATTCAATGCAAGTGTATGGTTCTAGTGAAGGAATGTTTTCTCATGCTCTTATTAGTAAAATTGGATTGTTAGAGGATAGATGTCTTTTGGGAACTGGATAGGGTTATGACTAAGGTTTTTCCTATGTTGCATGACCCTCTAATTGTTTTCAAACTTCCTAACCATGGGTATATCTACCTTGGCATCCATTTTTATAAGAGGAGATAGAGGATATTTTTTTACTGGGAAGAGTAGTTGTAGAGCTATCAATAGAATACAAATACTTGCATGAAGCCTTAGAGTTTGAACTTCCAATTCTAGGTATAGTTATTTTAAGATTATAATGATTTGTGTTCTTTCCCAATTCTATGATAGTAATTGTAATAATTTAACATTGTATGATTAATAGAAGAATCAAATTTAGTTGAGTGTCACCTTATGTATGTTTAGCTGCATTTCTAATGTATGTTGTCTATTTTTTCAATTAGATGTTAGTAAAATCTCTAAAAATATTTTACATGGTATCCTTTCAACATAATAAAGAAGTGTATTGGTACTCCTAATGATTACTGAGTAGACTCTCTTATTATTTTGTAACCATTTATTATTTTTTTCTGAATTTGCATGTAGAGTCGGCTTGCATGTAGATTCTGAATAACATATTATTTTGTAATATCTTGATTGGGATATCACCTAATTTTTTTATCATATGTTTGGCTAAATTCAGAGACTATGTTTCTCAATGGATAAAGAAACCAATATGTAACTAGTTTTCAAGTCCCACAACCCTCAACACACCCTAAAACATATCAATTCAGAAACCTTTCAATTTTATGTTTCTATGTGTTTCATTGCCATGTCTGAATATTTATAACATCTAAGTGGTTATCGTACATCTTATTTTCAAAAATTTGAATGGAAAATTATCTACTAAATAGATGCTCAACCCTACATATCCAAACTAGCACATATGTATATAGTGACACCAGTATTGGGATACATTGTGTATTGGGTATTGTTTGTTGTAAGGTAATATCTAGGTCTTTCAGCTATCAATCTGACATCTTAGGGGAAACCCCCATGGTATTGCAAAGCCAAAAGTGAAGCAGGTCTTAACCACCTCAAACATTGGTCCTCAGTTGCCCAACTTGAAGATAGGTTTGTGGTAATCTTCCCATGTTTGATACCCTTGACAGTTAGGAAATTATCAAGCCTTAGGGATGTGGTTTCTACATATCATGTATCACAAAGAAAATAATAAGAGGGATTACCAACTCTTAGATTTATAATTTAACCATCTTGAGTTTATTGATGATTATATTTTCCTTTTCTTGAAGGTAAACCCCTAGCCATGAAGGTGGAGAAAATATTTAGGATTTGGGAGAGTAGATTTTGGACCTAAAAATTTGGCATCATATCAAGGAAAGTATTGTTGGTGTAAGTTTCTAGAATGCTAACTCAAGAATGCATTGAAGGGTCAAAATAGATTTTAAAAAATTGCTAGTGAGGGGACTTGGTAATCAATTACCTTAAAGGTCACATTACTTCAAGTATTTCCTCTTTTCTAAGAGATGGTGAATCTACTATTTGAATTTTTGTTTTTTATACTTTATGATGTTGGTGTCTCAAGAAGCACATAGAATACCTAAATTGTTTGGTTTTATGGTACAAGTTCTTCCAAAAAAAATTAAGCATATCAATTTTTTACTTCTATTCTCTATCATGCATGGTGGTGCATGATCAACAATGGCTAACCAATATGGAAATGAATTTCCTAGACCATAATAATTACTTATCAAATGGCCTATTTTACAAGTATCCATGTATACAAGAATAAAGAAAATTAATGAGCTTGTGAAATAAAAGTAAGAATTTAAAATTTTGATTAAGAAATTGCAAGAAAAAAATTACCCTGCTAGATTACCTATAATACCCCTCCGTTTTGATCTATAGTGCGAACTATGTTGTTTGATCTCTATGCTTTAGTTTTGCATTGTACTTGGACTATGTACTTGATTTCAGTGGATCAATATTTTATCGTGATGTATTTTGATGTGATTATTATGGCATGTTTGGAATTAACATATGTGGATATTTAATTTATGATGTTTCATGCTTTCGATTATGCTACTGTGTTAGATGCATCAGTTAGAACTATTGTATTGGTGAAGAGGACGGTATCGCATCACTCGCTTGCGAGTGCCCTGCAATCTCATGATTTCCTCTTCACGGTGTGCCTTATTTATGAGATATTATTGCATGTGAATATATTTTGTGTTTGCAGGTTGACAAGTACAGGACATCGACTCCACCTGGTTTCACAGGTTCGAGTGTGTCCATTGCCAATGACATTCGATTGGGAGATAGTAGCTAGGATTTCCGCGCCGAGTTGCCACCCTAGTTGTAGTGTGTCGTCAAGCCTAGTATGGTCCAGTTGTCTATTGTGTTCAGTT
The DNA here is from genome assembly GCA_007115665.2 of Sequoiadendron giganteum. Taxonomy (NCBI): domain Eukaryota; kingdom Viridiplantae; phylum Streptophyta; class Pinopsida; order Cupressales; family Cupressaceae; genus Sequoiadendron; species Sequoiadendron giganteum. The sequence continues at coordinate 500,557,068 of CM021101.1, read as the reverse complement.
TGACTGGTTTTGGTCTATTTGGGGAGTTAGAATAATGTAGGATTTGTGATCTAATTATTGAGTAATTTAATTTAATTAATTTGATATTTAATCTTATGGTAGATTTAATTATTAATTGATTAAGTTATTCAAGTTTAAAATGATTTAAAATTATTCATTTTGAAAATGCATTCAAATTTGAGTTGGAATTGAAAATTAGAAAAATAAATTTAAAGGTCAATTTTGAAATTCAAAAATTCAAAAATTCAAAAGAAAGACTTTTGCTATTCTGTTTTCAAAAATTTATGAGAGTTGTTGTGGGATTTTGGAGAAAATTTTGCATTATCTTTGAAATTCTTCACAATTTTTAAAAAATGGAGTTTTGGGAGAAGATTGAAAAAGAGAAGAGGAATATTGCTTGATTTTGTGGGTTTGAAGGAAAAGCTTGAGGAATATGAAGTGCTCAAGAGGGTTTCAAAGCAGCAGCAAGTTCTTCAACATACTCCAAAATAATCAGGTTCACACCTTGTTTTATTAGAATTTTGTTGATTGAATAATGGTGGATTAATTGCTATTGTTAACTCAATTTTATTTTGTGTCAATTTTTCTTCAATTTATTTGATGTTCTAACATGGTTGAATATCTATTTTCATATATATAGATTCATTGTAAATAATAGATTTGAGATTTATATTATTTTTACAATTTTCATATTGTAATGTTATGCTATCAAATTTTTTCAAAAAAAAAAAGACTTTTTTTTAATTCTGGGTTTTTTAACTTTATGGAAAAAAAATAAAAATGATCATTAGTTTAAAAAAAAGGAAATCAAATAAATGGAAGCTTGCGCCGGTGTCTCCCCATCTGCAGCCTGGGCGAGCGCAACGCGCGACCACCACCAGTGGTGGCCGGCAGCGCTCTGCGCAGCCCGCGCCACCATGGGTGGTGGTCGGCACTGCCGCCTGCGCCAGCACCAGCGGCGCCCTTCCCTTCGTCGCGCCCTGCGCGGAGTTCCTTTCGCCGCTCCCCTTCACGCTAGTGGCACCACCTCCTGCGGCCGCCATGAACCCTACCACCGCCGCCTAACCCACCAACAGTTTACATAGTCAGCGGGAGAAAGAATAGACCAACAGCCTCAGCCCTAGCTGTGCACGTAGATCGAGGTGAGGCATGGGCTTTTGATAAATTAGTTTTATTTTTTATAAGAAGGGAAATATTGTTTTATTAATGGGTTTAATTGATTAGGGAATACTATTTTATATCATTTGGGAACTTGTTGTAAATTGAATAATGGGGTCACGGGCAATGTGTTATGCTTTTAAATGTTGCGTGGGAATGAAACGTTTTTAAGTGGCGTGATTAATTTTGTTTATTTAACGCATTGTTTATTGAATGCTAGTAAGGATATGGGTTTAGTGAACCCAAAGTAGAATTTATTTCTTGTCTTGGCATTGATCTACGTGCATATCATTGGGAAGTGTGGGTTTTAATATTTAACAAGTCTTCCACTTGGGATTTCAGTCTGTGGGTTGTTGTGTTGTGTAGTCAACCATAGATGGCCTTGGGTAGTGCATAACCAGTTTGTTTCCTGGTTATCACGAATAGGAGTGTGTGTTGACTGTATTTCATGGTTAGGGATGTGATATCCTTGCATAGCACTTGTGTACCCTTGGGTTGTGGAGTTGTTCCACGTGTCGTCTTAGAGGAGTGGCTTGTAACAAGGGTCGACACACAAAGTGGTGCCAGGATAACTCGTTGTAAGTTAGTTAATCCAGTGATAACTAAATTAAATGATTAGAGTATCATGTAGTAAAAAAAAATTAATGAGATAATTATGCCTCACTCCTGACCATAAGGGCTTGTAAAGACTTGGGTTGAGACGGGAAGGCCTGGAATGGCAAGATCATTATCTTGTCACGATGAGAGATAACTGATTCCACATTGGTTTACATGAGGGGCCGGAAGTTGTTAGAGGTTACCAGGATAACCTAAGATGGGGATCGAGACCTAGGAAGACTCACTAAGATAACCTATGTAACGATGTGATGACACTTCTCCTAGGTCGACAATATGTTCGCATCAATGATGCACTTGATTATGTAATTTTTGGAAGCATTGTAACCTTGTGATTAAGTGTTGTTACTATATTTATTTCAATATGGTTATATTAGCCTATGTCTAGAGGTAGACGTCCTTGGTTAGAGATTCTGGTTACTATCTCCTAGCACGGGGGGTGGACCTTTGGGTTCTACTTGGTTGGGTGGAACATGCACCTTACTCCGTTGGGTTTTCTCCTTGTTCGTGTGGATGAGACTTCCAGTTGGAGAGCTCGTGGTTGTTTTAGTTGTAGTTCTTTCTTGTTACCCTTTCCATTATTCTTGTTATCATTACCCCTCTTGTTATCGAGGTGGAATTTGTAATTGCAACCCTATTTTATTGGACTTGCCTCATTCGGGGAATGAGTGGTTGTAACCTTATGGTTTAATGAATGGATTAATGAAATCGAAAGTCTTATCTTACAATTTTTTTTATTTCATCTTACTTGGAATGTATGTGTTAATTTATTAAGTAAATAATTGTCATAGTTTTTTATTCATCATTTTTGTTGAGGTTCTATATAACCTCTGTCTCGTAACCTAAGAGGTTGTTGGCATTAGTTAATTAACTTACTTATTACTTATCCTTTTAAAAAAACAAAATTATTCTATTTAAGTAGTTAAATGTAACTTCCTCTAGGGTTGCGTGGCGAGGCGTTACATTACCCAAACTTACAAGAAGCTTGTGCACATGTTGTCCAAGGAGCAGATTACTATGCCCCACAATTTTGTTTTGGGTGACTGTGTGACAGATTTTGAAGCCCAATCCTTTCCTCATCCTAAGGATGTTGTTTTGGTTGGTGCCCTAGAAAGGAATGTGGAAGCGGTGTCTTCTTGACCTTCTAGTAATGATAAAGGTAAGGAGAAAGTTAAAGATAAAGGCACAAAATTTTTTGACCCCTTATCTATTGATTTTTCTTAATTGGATGAGGAGAACCTTGAGAAGATTCCCCTCTTGCTCATGGCCAAAGAGGGAGCTGCCTATAATTCTAGGGTGGTGAAATGGGTCCTTGTTAAATTCAATAAGGTCCATATAAAAATCAGAAGCCTCAAATAAAAGTTTCAGAGTATGCCGAAGGGTTCTACTTTTGACCATCTTATTGAAAGAATTATGGACTTGGAAAGTTTTGTTTCAGAATTCTAGCCTGAATGTGCTAATTAGCTACAAGATTTGGACAACAAAGTGGAATGACTGTAAGGTTTGGAGAACAAAGTGGCTAGGCTGGACAAGGACATTCAAAAGCTCTTTGAGGTCAATCATATGTCCATTAAAAATAGTGCGGACTCTCCAAAGATTTTAATGGAAAAACTTGGCAAGCTTAGGGAGCACTAGATGGCAGAGTACCAGATCAACATGCTGCCCTCCAAGGAAAAAGGAAAGAACCACAGGAATAAGGGTTTGAGTGCTAGAACAAGGGATAGCCTCAAGAAGTCCTTTGAAGAGGAAAAATAGGCGCTTCTATCCATGGTCAACCTCCACTACAACCAGGAGTTGGAGGTTGCTAAAACTTTAAAAGATATGAGATAGTGTCCCATTGTGTAGTCTTTTAGTCCATTATTCTGTGGTCATTTTTTGGCTAATGGTTGGCTGCTAAGTTCCTTGTTGTATCTTTTGTCTTAGCAGTATTTTTTTATTTTGACGATATTTTGTAAAGGGTTTTGGGTCCCTTCAAAACCTATTTTTCCCTCTTAATCAAAACAATCAATTTGAGTCCAAGGGATTGAGCTTAATTGGTTAAAGCATTGATTTCTCATTGTGGAGACCCAAGTTCAAATCACAAAAGGACATCTAATTTGGAATTCTAAGTTGACTCTTGGTCTTCCGTAGTTGGCTTATAATGTGGAAGTGGTTTCTAAATAAGTGGATTTCTAAGTTTTTACTCTTGGTCTTCCATAGGTGATTTCCAATGTAGTTTCTCAAAATAAGCTATTATTTTTCCAATGGTTATGCTTGCAATAGCTTGTGTTCATCTCATGTTGGTTCTCGTATGATAAAAATAATTGTAAACAATAATAAATATTAAAAAATTCAATGTTCTCCACCCTTTTTGATTGTTATAGACCAGATTTACAAATATCTAGACCTTTATTGGGTTGATTATAAAATAAAACCATGCATTCCAACAACTACAACCAAATACCAAAATTTGACATATTTGATATGAACGGAGGGGATGCACATGTCTTTGTATTTTAAGAATATATGGACAAGCGTCATTTTGAAGATGAGGAAATTTTTGAATACACACAAGACAACTAAGAGGGGGGTAAATAAATTGTACATTAAAACTTTAAAAACCTCATATATATTTGGATCCACATCAACTTAATTAACCCTTAATATGTTAGAATGATGTAGCATGAAAGAAAATAACAAAAAACTAAAACACAACAACACCATGCACAATAGAACACCAAATTTACATGGAAAAACCATGAAGGGAAAAACCATGGTGAGGATTAGCTCATAATATAAATTAATTGCAACACTAAATACAAAGGGATCACTTCCCAAAAGAAATAAGGGCTCGCTACCAAAGGCTCACTTCTAGATTACAAAAAAGAAGAAAGAAGAATGTTAGAGTGAGAAATCCATCTCAATGCAACAAGAAAGATTCATGACAACATCACCAACATATTTGCAGTCTCTCTGAATATTGTAGACACCTTCTACTCACTACTTCCAATAGTCTAACTCATTAAGCTCATACTACACTTCTCAAATTCGCACTTCACAGCTCTGCAATTCATATCGCACACTTCACAACACAATTATGCATCAACACAACACTTATTTATACCTTCGTCAACCTTGAAAACATTCTCCAAGGTCGGCTATGCACATCAACCATGTAAATTCAAATTAGGTCAATACTGAGCATTCTCATGGTGGAAAGGAATGAAAGCAGACCACTCCTCATGTTAACTCAGACCCAAATCATAAATATATGCCACATCACACTTCCACAATTACTTGAACAAATCCATAATTAGTGTAAATACCCAATGTCAATCGAACTATTGTAAACACCATTAACATTTAGGTACACGCTTCCTAAAATCCAAAGATGACTCATGGACCACACACAACACTTGAATAAAATCTACAATATTCCAAAAATAACCTAGAATCCATCAAATTCCTTCTAAACAACTTTAACTTGAAGAATGTACACACCCAATACACTCAAATAACCTTCCATACACTATAACTCAAGAAACCAACTTCTGAAGCACTAAACCACGAACAAATTTGACTGTAGGTAGATATGATCATTATCAAGCACACTTCTAGAACCTCAAGACTAGAAACCAAATTGCGGAGAAATTCGGAGCAAAACCATTTCTTCCAAACACCACTACAACATACAATTCACACACTAGTGAACACAAATCTCTTTGCATAATGACCCAAGGCAACAAATTCTAGATATAGAAACTCTAAACACCTATGAACAACATATCCAAACTGCACAAGAAGATATTCAACACAAAAGAAATGCGGAGCAAAACTAGAACACCACACTATACACCAGAACACCTCTACAACACAATGTTTCCTCTTTTATTCAAATTTTCTCAAAAGAACTTGGAAACCAAGCACTAGAAACATACACTCATCATCTTGAACATTTCCTCATTATCATTAAACCAACAAAATCCACCAACAAAAGCTTATCAAAGAAACATTAGAGGCTGAAACTAGTAGTACTTACTAATGACAACATAATGAAACTAATCAAAGCATCAACACAACTTCTCAACCATCACTGGTCATTAATGTCAACACAAACGTAAGCTTGCAAAAATATCCCCCAAGCTTGTTAACATCAATGATAGGACTAATTACTCATACTTGCAACAATCTCCCCCTTTTCATTGATGGCAACTGTTGATGTGAAAAACCATCAACAAAAACAAACATCTCTGAACACCAGCATACTAATTCATATCAATTCTTTCTCTTTCTTTCTCCCCCTTATATCATGTTCTCCTTTTTCACATTACTCTCACTCCCTTTTACAATTGAACATTTTTTCACATTATATTTCTCTCCCCCTTTGGCACCAATGGTAAATGGCAATGCATATGCATCTCTTTCTCCCTTTGACATCAAACATGCATACTTTCTCTCTTTACTACTCTGCATACTCCCCCTAAGGAGCACATAATAAAATTTACTAACTAGCAAGCACTGCACATATCCTTTGACATGGCTAAAAAAGGACAACACCAATCTATACCAACACTAACTCCCTCTAACTGAAATAACCAAAAAAGCACTACCTACTCCCCCTAAGAGGTAGCCTCCAACATCGGTCCAGAACAAGGAATGAATCTTTAAACTCACTAGACTGATGCATATCCATATACATCTAGTTCAAATAAGGAGGGGCAATATCCCCTAACCTCTCCCGGAGATACTCAAAAGTATCCTTGGGAAGAACCTTAGTGAATATATCAACAACCTGATCCTTTGTAGGCACATGCTCAAGATTCACTTCATTCTCTACAACTTTCTCTCTCAAAAAGTGATATTGGATTGAGATATGTTTTGTCCTTGACTGCATCATTAGATTCTTTGAAATATTAATAACACTTGTATTGTCACAAAATATAGAAATTGGTTCATCATATGCAACTTTAATATCCTTCAAGGTTTGCCTCATCCACAACACCTATGTGTAGCAAGATGTTGTTGGAATATATTTTGCCTCTGCAATAGATAAAGATACTAAATCTTTCTTCTTTTTTAACCAAGACACCAATCTACATCCAAGAAATAATGCACCATCACTTGTACTTTTCTTGTAATCAACACATCCTACCCAATCTACATTTGTATAAGCACTCAGAGAAAAATCAGTATCCTTAAGATACCACAAGCCATGTTCTAGAGTGCCCTTCAAGTATCTGAATATCTTCTTCACTACTTCAATATGTGACTCTTTAGGATATTCTTGAAATCTATCCACAAGACAAACTACATGCATGATATCAAGTCTATTAGTAGTTAGATATAGTAGTCCTCCAATCATTGACCTATATTTTCTTTGATTAGCCTTAGGAGATTCATCATTCTTACTTATCTTGCAACCAGTAACCACGGGATTACATACCAATTTAAAATCTTCCATTCCAAACTTCTTCAACATTTCCTTGTCATACTTTTATTGTGAAATGAATATGCCTTGTTGAACACCCAGAATAGTGAGAGGGGGTGAATCAGTATTCTTTTAAACCATTCAAACATTTAGACATCCAAACCACATAGCACATTCATCTGCAATAATGAAAGAAAGAATGAAACATCACATAACACATGAACACTAGGATTTTTATGTGGAAAACCCAAAATGGGAAAACCACAGTGAGGATTAGCTCACAATATATTATAACTGATTATACTATATTTTAAAAAGTGCTCATTGTAGGTGGACTCACTACCCATAGAGAAAAAGATAGAAGAGAGATTGTGGCTCATATCCTAGTTTGAACTGTTACAATAGCATCTAACATATGCATGAAATATAGTTACAATGAAGCTCAATAAACTGACTTTATACACTTCATCTAAATTAGATCTAACACACTCATTCCTCTACATTTGCATCACTCTAATCTTCTACTCAACATTCACAACTTAAATTCACACTTCTCTGATAATATTCGCATCACATATATATAGAACATTTGCAACATTCAATACTTTCTTTTAAAACACCAAAAAATATCTAACATATATCCGCTTCAAGATAACATCAATTAGGTTGACCTAATTAGATGTAATATTCAAATATAACTTTTCAGCTTCAACTCTTTCCATACATGCCTCACACCAAATTTCAAATCTCAAAATAACTTGAAATGGATTGGAATGAACCTATAATAGATCCCACATAAAACTGCAACAATTATTTGACCTTCACATACCTTCAAACTTATTAGGTTGGCATCGTAGAAGACCTAATACCAAAATTCTTCAATTGTGTATCTACATTCAGACACGTGGACCTCAAAAATCAATGCCAACTAGAATTCACACACTAATGCCACCTATCAACACATCCTCAAAATCACAAAGCCAAAATATTATCTACAGAGAAGTGTGAACTCTCCCACTCAAATGTATTGTACTATAGATAACTGTAATCTGCCAGGCCAAAATTTTGTTACTTAAGTCTCTTAAACCAAAAGCTAAAACATGATGAAATTATGGAATCAGATACTTCTAACAACCAACAAAATAATGTTAGAAGTGCAAAGTGAAATCTTTATTTGCGGATCAGTGCAGACCCAAAAAATGGATGCTCTGTTACATAGAATTAATAGAGTTGACACTTAGTCAATTTTCCATCACAACCAACTTTATCAAATCAAACCATCTTGAAAAAATGTCTTCCATAAATACTCCAAAACATGTTAAAACCAGCCAAAATAATCTGCAGTGATCTCCACATCAAGATACAATGTTGACATCAATGACAACACATCGTTATATACCTTTGTGCTTATCCCTTGTGCTCATATTGCCAACAACAACATCAATGACATTCTTCGAACAATTTCCCCCTTTGTCATTGATGGAAACATGCCAAAATATCTTCAAAATATTCTCCAAAACATTCTACCCCTTTGACATTAAGGGCAAAGGGTGCATACAACAACTATTCTAACATATACCAAATCTCCCCTTGAGTAATATGTGCATATGTAGAAAAAGATAGAATTGACTTTCTTGAGTCGTATATCAGAGAAAAACCAAAATTTTGTATGGGACACTACTCTATATACTTTGCATATGTACAAAGAATCTTGAAACTAAAAACTAAAAAGCATAAAGGCTAAGAAATGTGTCAACCAAGGGAAGTTGAATTTTGTAAATTTTGTAGATGGGTTTGTCATGCTTGATTTCCTTTCTTCCATGTCTTCAATGTTGGCCTAAGCAATCTACACTATGTTTCAAATTCCATCAATATTTATTCTGCTTCTTCTAGAGTGCTAGGTATCGGATTCATCTCTGTAGCCCTATTTGTACTTAGAAGGGCACTGGATACAAATCTGAATTTTTCATTCACCAAGTCCCTTATCTCTCCAAACTACAAAATGACATTTTCCCTTTGTGCTTGCATCTAGAAAAACTTCTTATGTAAATCCTCAATGACACTCCTTATTGCACCAGTTAGATCAAGCGTCAGATCATAGGCACTAGAGGCTTTATTTATTTGTGGTTCGATGGAGTCTATCTCATTCCTTATGCTATGTGTGGTACTAGGCCATTTCATGCAATATTGAAACAAAGCCTTAGCCTCATCTACATAAATTTATGCATCCTTCAAATTATCTGAAAACTTTTTATGTGCCAGAGCACATTTCTCAGTGATTTCTAACATTTTCTTATCACTTATTCTATTTTCAACCTCTTTCTCTAATTCATCTTTAAGATATGAGGCATACACCTTAAAAGATTCAATTAACAATTTTAAATTTTCCATACCAAATAGTTGTTGGAAGAATGTCATTGATGTTGTTGTTGGCAACATGAGCATGAGAGACAAGCACAAAGGTATATTACTATGTGTTGCAATGTTTTCATTGATGCCAAAATTGTATCTTGATATGAATAATTTGGTGTAGATCATTTTGGTTGATTCTAATAGGTTTTGGAGTGTTTATGGTATACAATTTTGCAAGATGGTTTGATCCGGTCAAGTCAGTTGTGTTGGAGATTGACTAAATGTCAATTCTATTAATTCAGTGTGAGAGCATTCATTTTTGGGTTCACACTAGCCCACAATTGAATTTTTGACTTAGTGCTTCTAAAATTATTTTGTTGGTTGTTAGAAGTATTTGATTCAAAAAATTCATCATGTTTTGACTTTTGGTTTGGAAGATCTAAGTAACAGAAGTTTGATCAAGCAGTTTACAATTATTTTTTATACATTGCATTTGAGTGGGATAGTTTGTGCTTCTCCATGGATAATTTTTTGGATTTGTGCTTTTCAAGATAAGTTGACATATAACAATAGTGTATGAATTCCAATTGGAATCGAGTTTTCACATCCACATGTTTGAATATGGATACACAATTGAAGAATTTTGGTATTAGGTCTTCAGCGGTGTCGACCTAATAAGTGTGAAGGTATGCGAAGTTTAAATAAGTGTCATTATCTTATGTGGGATCTATTATAGGTCCATGCCGACCTATTTTAATTTATTTTGAGTTTTGAACCTTGGTGCGAAGTGTGTGTGAAAAGGATTGAAGCTGACAAGTTATGTTTTGAATATTACATTTAATTAGTCTGACCTAATTGATATAATGTGTGAAGAGGATATATAGTTTGGATCTTTTTCGGTGTTTTGGTATGGGTGTGATGAATGTTGTGAATGTACTACATGTGAATATTATCAGAGTAGTGCAAATTTAAGTTGTGAATGTTGAGTAGAAGATGTAAGTGATGTGAATGCAAAGGAAAGCAAAGTGTTAGATCAAAATTAAATAGTGTGTGTAGACATCTAAATTTTACCACTTCCACATGGTCAAAATTGTCTACTCTATTAGTTCGTTTTGTTAATAATGATTAAATAATTTATTTAATCATTATTTCATTTTCTGCTTAAGGTTCCTAATGTATGTAATTGAATAATTAAATACTTTACCTTACACCTTTACTTTCTCTAAATTAAATAAATAAGATAATTTATTTAATTTAGTCACTTGAACTTTTGATTAAAAATCAATTTTGAATTCCTCACCTTCTCTCTCCTTGTCACATCCTCCATAATCCTCATCTAATCTGGATTAAATAAATTAATCTATGATTAGGATGTGCACCACTTAATCAAAATTAGTGTCACATCCTCCATAATCTCCCACTTGCCTTTAATCTTTCATTAATTATCCTAATCTTGTGTTTGCACAACCTTAATCAAGGTCATTAGCCACATTTAGCATACCTTTTTTGGTCAACCTTTCCACTTGCCTTTCTTGGCCTTGACTCCTTTTTCCATGTGAATTTTTAATTCACATTTACTCACCCAAGGCTCCTCTCTTCCCCATGTGAATTTTGAATTCACTTTTATTCCTCCAAGGAATCTTCTCTTCCCCATGCAAGTTCTAGAACCTTTGATTTGTCACATCAAGTCACATGTGGGTGAATCCTACCTTTTTAAGGACCTTGTTTTATCCAAGGTACTTTCCACCTCTCCTTTTGGAACCTTGTCTTATCCACAAGATTCCCTAATCATGTGAATTTCTAATTCACTTTTATTCACCCAATATTATCCTCTTCCCCATGTGATCATTGAAAGGTCACATCATCTTTTTTTTAAGGTACTTGTCCTTCATCCACATCATGTACCTTCCTTCCATATCACATTCCACATGTTAAGATGTGAGGGCTTGTGAGTCCTCAACTCACCATATCCATCCATCTTGGCCTTGTTGGTTTAATCTCAACCGTTGAATTCTCTAGAGAATTCAAATCCCTTTATAAATACCCCCTCTTTTCTCTCATTTTGGGGAGTTAGTCTTTTTCTACCAAAACTCTTGTAAAATTTCTATTTGAGCTTTCCTTGCATTCACCATAGCATTTGAGTTCACCATTACCATGTCCTCATTCATCTTGCATACTATCTTGCATATTTGATCTAACTAGCCATCCAAGGAGCACACAAAACATTCAAAGATCAAGGCCAACCAAGGAATAAGCAGCATGAAGGTATAATCACTTTTTATTTTATTTCATCTTATCATTCCTTAGGCTAATCTTGAGGTGTATTTCTTGTGTTGTTCTTTTTAATGCATTATTAGTTTTTTTTGCATCATTATAATAGGCTAGAACATTTTAAGGAATCACAGTGTGTAAAGTCAATTTATTGAGCTTCATTGGAACTATATTTCATGCATATGATAGATGCAATTGTAATAGTTCAAAATAGGTTGTAAGCCACCATCTCTCTTCTATCTTTTTTTCTAAGGGCAGTGAGTCCACTTGGACTATGATTCCACCTACAGTGAACACTTTTGTAAATATACTATAACCGGTTATAATATATTATGAGCTAATCCTCATCGTGGTTTTTCCCATTTTGGTTTTTCCTCATAAAAATCTTGGTGTTCATGTATTTTGTGGTTTTGTTGATGTTTCATGCTTTCTTTCTTTATTGTAGTTGAATATGATTTGGTGATTGGATGTTTAATGTTTGAATGGTTTAAGAGAATACTAATTCACCCCCCTCTCAATATTCTAGATTTTCAAGAATTGATATTAGACCTTGGTTCCTTGGAAGGAGCTTAACCACTTGGGGAAGATCTTGGAGGTTGAACACATGGCTGATAAAAAACTTCCTACTCATCTAGAAGAGATTCCTATTGTCAGAATTATAGAAGAATATTTTATGCTTGACAAAGATGGAGAACTCAAAGTTTCCCTTGACGATCTAGAGAGGACTAAAGGTGAAAACAAAGATCTGAAAGAAAATGTAAAAGAAGTAGATGAATGCACCAGAAAGTTGAGAGAGAAAATCTAGAAGTTCAGAGAAAAGAAAGTTGAGAAAGTTGAGTAATTGAAGCAAGAAAATGAAACCATCACTTGTCTAAAAGTGCAAGTTGAAGAAAAGAAAAGAATTGAGGAATGTTTGAATGCAATGGTTAAAAGAAAATCTGAGGAATGCACAAGGCTTGAACAAGAAGTTGTGAATCTAAGATCAAATCTTGAGAAAGAAAGGAGTCATGAAGACAAATTCAATATGAGTGTTACAAAGCTTGATGAGATGATTACAAATAAAAAAGGATCTAAAGAAAAAGGTGGATTAGGATTGGAGACAGGGGAAAGTTCAAAATATGATCAGACGTCAAATACTGAAAAAGAAGAATGAAGATAAGAAGAACAATGGAAAGCAAATCCAGAATCAAAGAAGACCACCGATTAGGCAGCCAAATGCACAAAGTTTCCCATCTTTTAATGGTTTTTTAATTCTTGCAATAAATTTGGAAATAGGGCAATGTAATGTAGAAGCAAAATGAATCAAAATGTTCCATCCTTACTAGTCAATGCTTTGCATGTAAGAAATTTGGTCATAGAGCTAGTGAATGCAAAAATCAAATGATGAATGGCTATAACAATGGTAGAATGATTCAATCTTTCAAAGTTTGTTGTTACAAATGCTATGAATTTGGGCATAAAGCTAATCAATGCAAATCTAGAATGAATGGAAGGAATGTTGGTCAAAAGAATGTCACATGTTACAATTGTAAAAGGCCTGACACATTGCTAAGTTTTGAAGAAGCAGAAAGATGAAGGACAATCCAGTAAAGAGGAATGAACCAAAAAAAAAGGTTGATCTAGTAGAAACAAAGAAGGAAATGGAAAATATTTGGAGAAATAAAGAAGAGATAGAAGTCAAGGATGAATTTATACCCCATCCAGTGTAAATGTTTCCTCTCAAAACTAAGTTGAGAGCTTGCTCTCAAGGGGGAGATTTAATGAACATCTTATATCCCTTTCCAAAGAAGAGGTGTTGATGCCTCAACATGAAGATATGTGATGTAGATCGACATACTTTATCTATTGGTGAAGATTGCAGAAGAAAATATGTCAATGCAAAATTTTGCAAAGAATCAAAAGTTAACTATGCACATAGTGAAGTGTTTACCAACTTTATTATTTAAGGCATTCAATGTGAAATTAGGTCAGGTCAAAAGGATTATAAGTGATTTCACTAAGGAGAATTCATTCAAAACATACATTAAGAAGGAGCAAAGCAAAAAAGAAGTGATTTGAGACGATCTAAGATTTGGTGCATTGAAACCCTAGTTCGAAAAGCCTATGAAAAAGTATTTACGAATCTTATTTGCCTAGTTTTCAGAAAGTTTGTTTTAAAATTAGTTTGAATCTATTTTTTAATGGCCACACCAAGGGTAACTGAAGTTACAAAGAAACCACAACCTAAGTTTAATAAATATCCTATGAAATCTATAGAAGATGCCCATTAGGCACTTTTTCACATGTTCCATATGGTGTTTTACCAATTGAGAATATCATAATTTATATTCATGGAAAAATGGAAGAATTTGATCACACTAAGCTAGTAGATCTATGGATGAAAGAATTAATAGGAGATAACTTTGCTCGAATCTTGAGTATCAAAACCTAGTCACAAAGAAATTAGATGTATGGAAATGGTTTCCAAATTCTTGTTTTGATAGAAAGTGGGTTAGAATGGCATTAAGGAGATTCCATAATAAATTTGTTTAGACTAACATGCCTAACATGATAACAAAAGAGGTGATTAGAGAGGTTATGGGTCTATGCTCCACTAGACCTGTTCTTTTGTTGAAATCAATTAAAAATGAAGTGGTAATGGAACTCATAGGTGTAACATACGACAAGAGGGATTTAGCAATAAATCTTATAAGGAATCCAATGGTGAGGTATGAAACAATGTTGATTGGATATAAAATCCATTTCACTAACAGAGACAATTATGTGTTTGTTGTTGTAATTAATGTGGCATATGAGATGGTTGAAAAAGGAATGGACTATGATCTTTGTGATTTTCTAAGGAAATAATTGATGGAAAATTTGAAGCAAATAAAGGAGAAGAAATATGCTTTCAAGTATGGTACTTTGATTTTGTGTTTATTGTTCTACTTTGTAAAAGACCTGGCTAGAACCAATGGAGTGAAATGGTTACAAGGAAGACCCATTTCTCATCAAATCAAATATTTATGAGAAGTCTTGGTAATTGGAATGCACAAGGTGAGGCACTTGTTGCCTTCTTTGCAATTTTTCAGAAAAGAATGCATGACAGAGACAAGATTCCAAGGAAAATGATAGAGACATACAAAGATGATATCATATTTTTGGTTTGTACTGATGAATGCATCATGGAGGTAGTTGAACCAAGGACTGTGTGGATCCCTGTGTTGGGATATGAGGTCACTAAACAATAAATAACTAGTTTAGCTAACATTTTGTTAAAAATCACAAAAGATACAACGAAAGAAAGATATGGCACTTACGAAGAGAAGTTCATGGAACTGCATATGGAGCATAAGAAACCAATAATACAAAAGAAAGTTAGGAAAAGGGTTGAAGAGATTGTAGAGGAAATGAGAATCTCTAAGGAACAAATTTAGTATGCAAGGGAAAAATCTAAAGGAAAATCTAGTGCTACAGGACTAAGAGGATCCAGAAGGACAAGAAGATTTGGTAGGATAGCTACCACTCCTTCTATTCATAAGTCATTTGGGACTAAGCAGCTTGTTGGAGAAAAGATAAAATCAACTATTAGTCCTCTGGTGAAGGATAAATCCCCTTTGATTGTGCATATGAGGAGGAAAAAGAAGAAGAAGACTACTCTGGTAGCACCACCTAGCCCCTGCAAAGCAAAGACAAAAGAAAAAGGCAGTAAGAGAAAAGATTGTGAGTGTCAATGTAGTAGTAGAAGAAGAAGAATAAATGGAGGAAGAAGGACCAGAGTTGGTCTGCAAGATAAGTGATTCTTTACAAGGTGAATCTAGTGCCAAAAGAAGAAGAATTGACATTATTGACACAAACAATGAAGAGGAATTTGAAGAAGAAAAGAATAATTTTTTTGTTTGTATGAGAGAAAAGAAGAAATAAACTACCAAGAAGGCTTCTTTGGAGAAGAAGAATAAAAAAGAAACAAGCCAAAAGAAGACTCCGGGTGAGAGAAAAGAACAAAGATAACCAAAACTAGTAAGGCCACACTATCCTATAAAATTTGAAGCATTACTTAACAAAAAATTTCAGAATGAGATGTTAGGAGAGACCACAATCATGTATAAAGAAGCAAATGAGGTGGATAAATCCACCATTGTTAAGGCAATTATAAAGTACATTGTTGTCCTTGAGGTTGACATGAGAAACATTAAGAAGAAAATACCTAAATATTTATGGAATGTTTTGATAGAAAGAAGTAAATAAGTTGTAGAAGAAGAAGCAAGGCTAAGAGAATAAACATTGGAGAGGATTAGTGCTCCTCTCTTTGAGGAAAACAAAGCCACTTTAGCCACAGTATTCAGTACAAAACTCAAAACTAAGAGAAGGGTAATAACCCTTATGGGTAAAGATCAAAATGATCTTGAAAGACTCAGAAAGGAAAGCATTGAGAAAGAATAAGAAATAGCACAGAAGTTGGGAACGGCACCAAAGAATAAAGAAGAGGTGAATGTGGAAATCCCCACTCCAGAACAATATACTGAAGGAGATGTACAGATAGATGATGTTCAACAGGGGCATGATGCAAATGCTAATGCTTCATAGGTTAATACACCTCTAGAAGTGGAAGTTATGACAGAAAGGAATGTTGAGGAAGTAGTGATCGAGGAAGACATTGCAAAGGAAGATACTTCTCCTCTAGTACCAGAAGAAAACATTATTCCTCTGGTTAACATAGAGAACCCTATAGAGGAAGAGAACACAAACAAGAATGATGATGATGAGGATGCATCCAGAGATGCACAAATAGAGGAGGAAAAACCAATAAACTCTAGAAATACTCAAGAAAAGGACTCAAAGGGAAAGGTTGTGGAGATTACAATGCCTTCTAGTGAATGCTTCAGTTCCTCTAGAGATTCTTTGAAGAATCTACTAGGAATACAGTTGAATTTCCAACCTATTGTTTTATCCCAATTGCCACAACTACCAAGGCAACAGGGTAATGTAGATTTGGACATATCTCTCCCCTCCAAAAGCTACATTTGGGAGATGTATTTCATGGATCTACTCAAAAGGAGGTCATAGAAACTCACCAAAAGAGTGGAAAATTAATGGAGGAAGCAGCCAAGGCATTACAGGAGGTCATACTTGGAGCAAACATTGATATATCTCTCTTTGGTATGGAAAACTTAAATCTTTTAATTGATTCTTTTAAATAATATGCATCTGGACTGAAGAAGAAGTAGAAAAAGAGGTAGATAAGAGATTAAATGTTAAGAGGATGATGGAAATCATAGAGAAGTGTGCACTTATACACAATCTTTTTTTAGAAATGGTGAAGAGTGCAAAAATTTGTGTGGATGAGGCAAAGGTCTTGTTCCAATATTGCATGAAGTGGCCCAATGCCACTCAAAGCATAAAACATGAGATGGACTCTATTGAGTCCCAAATCAATAAAGCCTCTGGTGCATATGATCCAACATTGGACTTGTCTGGAAACACAAGGAACACTATTAAAGATATGCATAAGAATTTTTTCCAGGTGCAAGCTCAAAGGGAGAATTTCATCTTACAATTTGGATAAACAAGGGACTTGGTGAATGAAAAAATCATACTTGTATCAAGTTCCCTTTCGAGTGCCAATAAGGCTATGTAAATGAATTTGGTAGCTGGAAATTCAGAAGAAGGAGAAGATATATTAATGGAGCTTGAAACGTAGTATATATTTCTTGGGCCAACCTTAAAGACATGGGAAGATGGAAAGAAAGCATAGTAGACCCATCTATAGAAGTTGTAAGCATCAACCTCCTCTGGTTGACATATTTCTTATCTATTATGCATTTCATTTTTTTATTTTTCATATTCTTTGTAAATATGTGGAGCATATATAGTAGTTTCCTATAAAAAAAATTGGTTCTTCACTCTAGTATATGAATTAGGGGGAGTCAATTCTATATTTCAAATGTGTATATGTACATATTTCTTAGGGGGAGATCCAGTGAATATCAAAACAATTGGTAGATGTGCCCTTTTCCCTTGATGTCAAAGGGGGATAATGGTTCAGAGAATGTTTTGGAGAATTTTTGGCATGTTTCCATGAATGAAAAAGAGGGACATTGTTGGAAGAATTTCATTCATGTTGTTGTTGGAAACATGAGCATGAGGGACAAGCACAAAGGTATATTACTATGTGTTGCAGTGTTTTCATTGATGTCAACATTGTATCTTGATATGAAGACTTTGGTGCATATCATTTTTGTTGATTCTAATAGGTTTTAGAGTGTTTATGGTATACAATTTTGTAAGATGGTTTGATCCGGAGAAATCAGTTGTGTTGGAAATTGACTAAGTGTCAATTTTATCAATTCAATGTGATAGAGCATTCGTTTTTGGGTCCACACTAGTCCACAGTTGAATTTTTCACTTTGTGCTTCTAACATTATTTTTTTAGTTGTTAGAAGTATCTAATTCCAAAATTTCATCATTTTTTGGCTTTTGGTTTGGAAGATCTAAGTAATAGAAGTTTAGTCTAGTAGTTTACAACTATTTTTTGTACAGTGCATTTGAGTGGGAGAGTCAATAATTCTCCACAGATAATTTTTTTCATTTGCACTTTTAAGGATAAGTTGACAAATGGAAATAGTGTATGAATTCTAGTTGGCATTGATTTTTGAGATCCATGTGTCCGAATGTGGGTACACAGTTGAAAATTTTTGGTATTAGGTTTTCTATGGTGTCGACCTAATAAATGTGAAGGTATGTGAAGTTTAAATGTGTTTCAGTCTTATGTGGGATCCATTATAGGTCCATACCAACTTATTTCAATTTTTTTTGAGTTTTTAACCTTGGTGTGAAGTGTGTGTGAAAAGGATTGAATACAAGAAGTTATGTTTTGAATATTACATCTAATTAGGCCGACCTAATTGATGTAATGCTTGAAGTGGATATATATGTTAGATATTTTTTGATTTTTTTGTATGGGTGTGATGAATGTTGTGAATTTCCTCCATGTGAATATTATCATAGCAGTGCGAATTTAATTTTTGAATGTTGAGTAGAAGATTAAAGTGATGTGAATGCAAAGGAAAGAAAATTGTTAGATCATAATTAAATGAAGTGTGTAAAGTTAGTTTATTGAGCTTCATTGGAACTGTATTTCATGCATATGATAGATGTAATTGTAATAGTTCAAAATAGGTTGTGAGCCACCATCTCTCTTCTAAATTTTTCTCTATGGGCAGTGAGTCCCCTCGGATAGTGAGTCCACCTACAGTGAGGACTTCTATAAATATACTATAATCAGTTATAATATATTGTGAGCTAATCCTCACCATGGTTGTTCCCATTTTGGGTTTTCCACGTAAAAATCCTAGTCTCCGTGTATTATGTGGTGTTGTTGATGTTTCATTCTTTCTTTCTTTATTGTAGTTGAATATTATTTGGTGATTAGATTTTTAATGTTTGAATGGTTTAAGAGAATATTGATTCACCCCCCTCTCAATATTTCAGGTGTTCAACAATAGTGATGTGTCTATGTTTGCACCGGGAATGACCTCTTGTAATGCCTTCACTACTTCCCCCATCAACTCTCCACTCTTCTGATGTGTCTAAATAATATCCTTCCAAAAAGATGCATGGAATACGTCTCCCAATTGTAGCTTGTGGAGTGGGAAAATCTTGTCCAGATCTACATTTCCCTATTACATTGGTAGTTGTAGCGATTGTGAGGAAACAACAGGCTAGAACTTGAGCTACACACTCAATAGATCCTTCAAGGAATCTTTAGAGGAGCTAGAGGATTTTCCAAAAGTATTAATCATCTACATAGTTTTCTCTTTTAATTCCTTTCCTTTTTCCTTTCCGGAGTCCATAGTTATATTTGTTCTTGCATTTCTAGAGGTATCATCTTCCTTATCTTCACCTTCCTTTACTTTATCTTCTTCCTCATCTTCCTTTTCTACCTCAACTCTCTCTTCTTCGGTATCTTTGTTCACATTTTCTTCCTCTACAAATTGATTAGTGGTATCCAGAGGTGGATTTTCAACAATTTATTCAAGCACCAAAGGAAGAGAAGCATCGTCCTTTACTATTTCTTCTTTGATGATAGTCTCTCCTTCCACATTTTTCTCTAATTTTTTATCTTCCTATGTCACCTCTTCTATTTTCAAAGGGGCATTATCTTGCATAAGCTCATCATCTGTCACATGCTCATGTTGAGCATCAATGTCCTCTTGTTCTTCAACTTCTGGATTAGGGTCCTTGCATTTTGGGGTCATCCCTAGCCTTTGTGCTAGGTCTAGAACCTTGTCAATAGTCTCCTTTAGGATTCTCTCATGATCACCCTTGGCTTTTCTCATCAAAAATTTTACCCTTTGTTTTGTTCTTAGCTCTTTTATGTACAGTTGGGCCAATGTGGCTTTATTTTCTATAGACAAGGGAACATTAATCACTTCAAAAGCATGGGCCTTCATCTTGGCATCTTATCTTCTCTTTACCAAAACATTCCAAAGCTCTGCTAGTATCTTCTTGCATATATTCCTCATGTCACTTAAAGCATTATGATGTATTTACAATGGCCTCAACTATTATGGCCTTATTTATGTCATTAACTTCTTCATACAAAGTTGTTTCTCCAAGCATATCATGCTGAAATATTCAATTTATAAGTTCGTCTACCTTCATAGGAATGCAAGGTCTTACCTTTTGCTTCTTAACTTCATTTGGAGTCTTATTTGTTTATACCTTCTTTTTTTATAGAGACACCTTCTTAGTGGTTTATTTCTTCCTTTCTCTCACGTGTATTACAAATGCTTCTTTTTCTTTCTCAATCTCCTCTTCGTTGTATGTATCAATAACATCAAATCTTCTTCTTTTGACACTAGCTTCACCTTTTGAAGCTTCACTCTTCCTCTTGCAAACCAGCAAGGTTACTTCTTCCTCTTCTTATTATTCTTCTTCTACATTTACACTTACAAACTTTTCTCTCAATACCTTTTTCTTTTGTCTCTTCTTTGTAGGGGTGGCAGGTGGCACTACTGAAGTAGCCTTCTTCTTTTATGGCCTTTCCTTATGCATAATTGAAGGATATTTCTCCTTTACCAGAGGACTAATAGTTGTTTTCCTTTTCTCTCCAACAGACTGCCTAGTCCTAAAGGACTTCTAAATAGGAGTGGTAGCTATCCTACCAGATCTTCTTGTGCTTCTAGATCCTCCTGTAGCACTAGATTCTCCCTTAGATTTTTCTCTTGCATACTGCATTTGTTCCTTTGAGATTCCCATTTCCTCTACAATCTCATCAACTATCTTTCTAACCTTCTTTTGAATTATTGGTTTCTTTTGCTCCATGTGCACCTCCATGGATTTCTCTTCATAAGTGCCATATCTTTCTTTAGTTGTATCCTTTGCACTTTTCAACAAAATGCCAGCAAAACCAATTATCTCTTGTTCAATGACCGCATATCCCAATGAAGGGATCCACATAGGCCTTGGTTCAACTACCTCCATGATGCATTCATCAGTACTTACCAAAAATGTGATATCATTTTTATATTTCTCTACCATTTTCCTTGGAATTTTGTCTCTCTCATGTATTATCTTCTAAAAAATAGCAAAGAAGGAAGCAAGTGCCTCATATTGTGCATTCACATCACCAAGACTACTCATAAAATCTCTTATCTAATGAGAAACTGGTCTTCCTTGCAACCATTTCACTTCTTTGGTTTCGGGGAGTTCCTTTAGAAAGTAGAAAAGTGAACATATAACCAAAGTCCCATACTTAAATGAATACATATTCTCCTTGGTTTGCTTCAAATTTTCCATCAATTTTTTCCTTAGCAACCCACAATATCATAGGCAACACCTTTTTCAACCCTCATATGCAACATTGATTGTGGTGGCAGATACAAAATTGTCTTTGTTTGTGAAATAGATTTTGTATCCAATTAACATTGTGGCATATCTCATAGCTGGATTTCTGATGGGATTTACTGATAAAGCCCTCTTATCATATGTTGCACCTATAATTTCCATTACTACTTCATTCTTAACCAATTTCAACACAGGAACAGGTCTGGTGGAGCATAGACTTTTAACCTCTTTAATCACCTCTTTTGTTATCATGTTAGGCATGTCAGTCCAAACAAATTTTTCATGGATTCTACTTAATGTCATTCTAACCCACTTGCTATCAAAAAAAAAATTTGGAAATCGTTGCCATACATCCAATTTCTTCACAACTAGGTTTTGATACTCTACTTTTAGGGAAAATTTGTCTCAATTCAACTACTTCTTCCTCTTCTTATTATTCTTCTTCTACATTTACACTTACAAAATTTTCTCTCAATACCTTTTTCTTTTGTCTCTTCTTTGCAGGGGTGGCAGGTGGCACTACTGAAGTAGCCTTCTTCTTTTATGGCCTTTCCTTATGCACAATTGAAGGATATTTCTCCTTTACTAGAGGACTAATAGTTGTTTTCCTTTTCTCTCCAACAAACTGCCTAGTCCTAGAGGACTTCTAAATAGGAGTGGTAGCTATCCTACCATATCTTCTTGTGTTTTTGGATCCTCCTATAGCACTAGATTCTCCCTTAGCTTTTTCTCTTGCATATTGCATTTGTTCCTTCAAGATTCACATTTCCTCTACAATCTCATCAACTATCTTTCTAACCTTCTTTTGAATTATTGGTTTCTTTTGCTCCATGTGCACCTCCATGGATTTCTCTTCATAAGTGCCATATCTTTCTTTAGTTGTATCCTTTGCACTTTTCAACAAAATGCCAACAAAACTAGTTATCTCTTGTTTAGTGACCTCATATCCCAATGCAGGGATCCACATAGGCCTTGGTTCAACTGCCTCCATGATGCATTCATCAATACTTACCAAAAATGTGATATCATTTTTATATTTCTCTACCATTTTCCTTGGAATTTTGTCTCTCTCATGTATCATCTTCTAAAAAATAGCAAAGAAGGCAGAAAGTGCCTCATATTGTGCATTCACATCACTAAGACTACTCATAAAATCTATTATCTAATGAGAAACTAGTCTTCCTTGCAACCATTTCACTTCTTTGGCTTCAGGGAGTTCCTTTAGAAAGTAGAAAAGTGAACATATAACCAAAGTCCCATACTTAAATGCATACATATTCTCCTTGGTTTGCTTCAAATTTTCCATCAATTTTTTCCTTAGAAACTCACAATATCATAGGCAACACCTTTTTCAACCCTCATATGCAACATTGATTGTGGTGGTAGATACAAAATCTTCTCTGTTTGTGAAATAGATTTTGTATCCAATTAACATTGTGGCATATCTCACAGCTGGATTTCTGATGGGATTTACTGATAAATCCCTCTTATCATATGTTACACCTATGATTTCCATTACTACTTCATTCTTAACCAATTTCAACATAGGAACAGGTCTGGTGGAGCATAGACCTTTAACCTCTTTAATCACCTCTTTTGTTATCATATTAGGCATGTCAGTCCAAAAAAAGAATTCATGGATTCTACTTAATGTCATTCTAACCCACTTGCTATCAAAACAAAAATTTGGAAACCATTGCCATACATCCAATTTCTTCACAACTAGGTTTTGATACTCTACCTTTAGGGAAAATTTGTCTCAATTCAATTCCTTCATCCATAAGTCTGCTAGCTTAGTGTGATCAAATTCTTCCATCTTTCCATGAATGTAAATCATTATATCCTTCGTTGGCAAAATCCTATATGGAACATGTGAAAACACACCTAGTGGGTCATCTTCAATAGATTTTGCAGGGTACTTATTAAATTTTGGTTGTGGCTTCTCAACCACCTCAATAACCCTTGGTGTATCCATTGATACACCAATGGATACACCAAGATTATTTTCAAACAAATTTCTTTTGAAAACTAGGGAAAATCTAAGATTGTAAATATCTTTTCTTCCATTTGTTGATCTAGGGTTTCAATGCACCAGATCACAAATAGCTTTGATCACTTTAAATCACTTCCTCGCTGCTCTTCTTCTTTTCAATACTCATAACGAATGAAATTGGCTAACTAAAATCACTTTATAACCCTTGGAATTTGACCTAATTTTGTATTTAATGATTCAAACAATAAAGTTGATAATCCTTTAACTGTATGTACAGTCAACTTCTAATGCTCTACAACTTTCCACATTGACATATTTTCTTCTGTAACTTTCACCAATAGATCAAGCATGTCAATCTACATCACATATCTTCATGTTGAGGCATCAACACATTTTATTTGATGAGGGAAAAAATATTTCCATTAAATCTCCCCCTGATCCAAAGCTCTCAACTCAGTTTTCAGAGGAAACATCTACACCAAAGGATGGTACAAATTCATCCTTAACCTCTATCTCTTCCTTCTTTCTCCAAATTTTCTCCATATCCTTTTTTATTTATGTCAGATTAATCTTTTGTACTGGTTCATTCCTTTTTACTGGATTATCCTTCCTCATATTTCTTCTTCTGCAAAACTTAGCAATGTTTCCAAGTCTATTGCAATTGTAACAATTGATATTCTTCTAACTAGTATTCCTTCCATTCATTCTAGATCTGCATTGATTAGCTTTATGTCAAAATCCATAGCATGTATAACATTAGCCTTTGAAATATTGAATCATTCTACCATTATTATAGCCATTCATCATTTGGTTTCTGCACTCACTAGCTCTATGACCAAATTTCTTGCATGTAAAACATTGAACAAAAAAGGACAAAACATTTTGATTCATTCTACTTCTACATTCCATTACCTAATGTCCAAATTTATTACAAGAATAAAAAAACCATTAAAATATGGGTACCTTTGTACATTTGGTTTTCTAATCGATGGTCTTCTAGCTTCATTCCTTTGATTCTGGATATGCTTACCATTAGAGTTCTTATCTTCAATCTTCTTTTCAATGTTTGTTGTCTAATCTGATTTGAACTTTCTCTTGTCTCAAACCCTAATCCACCTTTGTCTTTAGAGCCTTTTTTATTTCCAATCATTTCATCAAGCTTTGTAGCACTCATCTTGATTTTTTTCATGACTCCTTGCTTTCTCCAGATCAAATCTCAGATTCAGAACTTCTTGTTCAAGTCTTGTACATTCATCATATTTTCTTTTCACCATTGCATTCAAACATTCCTCAATTATTTTATTTTCTTCAAATTGCACTTTCAAACTAGTGATAGTTCCATTTGCTTGCTTCAATTGGTCATTGACTTCCTTATGCCTTTTTTTGAATTTCTTGATTTTTTTCTCTCAATTTTTTGATACATTCATCTGCTTCTTTTACATTTTCTTTCAAATCTTTGTTTTCACCTTCAGTTCTCTCCAAGTCTTCAAGGTAAAATTTGAGTTCTCCCTCTTTGTCAAGTATTAAATCTTCTATGATTCCTATAGTTGGAATCTCTTCTAGAGGAGTAGGAAGTTTTCTATCAGCCATGTGTTCAACCTTCAAGATCTTCCCCAAGTGGTTAAGCTCCTTCTAAGGAACCAAGCTATAATACCAATTGTTGAACACCCAAAATATTGAGAGGGGGGGTGAGTCAATATTCTTTTAGACCATTCAAACATTTAAAAATCCAAACCACATAGCACATTCAACTGTAGTAATGAAAGAAATAATGAAACATAAACAACATAACATAGGACATGAACACTAGGATTTTTACCTAGAAAACCCAAAATGGGAAAAATAATAGTGAGGATTATCTCACAATATATTATAACTAGTTATAGTATATTTATAGAAGTTCTCACTATAGGTGGACTGACTGTCCAAGTGGACTCACTTCCCACAAATAAAAATATATAAGAGAGATTGTGGCTCATAGCCTAGTTTGAATTGTTACAATAGCATCTAAATATGCATGAAATATAGTTGCAATGAAGCTCAATAAACTGACTTTATACACTTCATCTGACTCATACCTAACACATTGTTTTCCTTTGCATTCACATCATTCTAATCTTCTAGTTAACATTCACAAATTAAATTCACATTGCTCTGATAATATTTAGATCACATATATATAGAAAATTCATTGTACATTCACTACTTTCTTTTAAAACACTAAAAAATATCTAGCATATATATTTGCTTCAAGCATAACATCAATTAGGTCAGCCTAATTAGATGTAATATTCAAAATATAACTTGTCAGCTTCAACTCTTTCCATACACGCCTCATGCCAAATTTCAAATCTCAAAATAACTTGAAATAGGTTGACATGGAACTATAATAGATCCCACATAAGACCGCAACACTTATTGAACATTCACATACCTTCAAAATTATTAGGTCGGCATCATAGAAAACCTAATACCAAAATTCTACAAGTCTGTATCCACATTTGGACACATGGAGCTCAAAAATCAATGCCAAAAATAATTCACACACTAATGCCATTTGTCAACATATCCTCAAAGGCGTAAATCCAAAAACTTATCCATAGAGAATTGCAGACTCTCCCACTCAAATGCATTGTACAGGAAATAACTGTAATCTACCAGGCCGAACTTCTGTTACTTAGATCTCTCAAACCAAAAGCCAAAACATGATGAAATTTTGGAATCAAATACTTCTAACAACCAAAAAATAATGTTAGAAGTGCAAAGTGAAATATTTATTCATGAATCGGTGCAAACCCAAAACCTTGATGCTTTGTTACACAAAATTAACAGAGTTGACACTTAGTCAATTTTCTGTCACAATCAACTTTACCAAATCAAACCATCTTGCAAAAATGTCTTCCATAAACACTCTAAAATCTATTAGAACCAACCAAAATTATCTGTAATGATTTGTACCATGATCTCCACATCAAGATACAATGTTGACATCAATGACAACACTGCAACACATTGTTATATACCATTGTGCTTATCCCTTATGCTCATGTTGCCAACAATAACTTGAATGACATTCTTCCAACTTTGAAGTATTTGGCAATAGGATTCCTTCCATACCACAATGCATAGGGATGCTTTGCACTATTTACACTTGCTTGAACTCTGTTAATAATATAGGCAAGAGCATGAATAAATTCTCTTTGATATACTTCTAGTAGGTTTTCCTCTTTCATCATTGTTCTTGCAACTTCCTGAACAATCCTATTCTTTCTTTCAATCACTCCATTTTGATGAGGAGTCCTAGGGGCAGATAAATTCCTCTTTATCCCATGACTCTCACAAAAACTATTAAACTCATTAGAGGTGAACTCTCCACCTTTGTTAGACCTCAAACACTTGATTTTCATATCCATTTCATTCTCAACCATAACTTTGAGTGCTTTAAACATATCTAGGGCTTCAAATTTTTCTTTGAGAAAAGTAGCCCATGTCATTCTATAATAATCATCAATTAATAGCATGAAATGCTTGTCACCTTGAAAACTTCTTACTCTGGTAGGACCACAAAGGTCTATATGCACCAACTCCAACAGTCTAATAGTATATTGTTCTTTGACTCTGAAACTTCTTCTCGCTTGCTTCCCATTTTGGCATTCCTTGCAAACAACACTAATGGGATTTGTAATCCTTGGAAAATATCTCACAACTTGAACTTAACTGATCCTCAATAGGCTAACAAAATTAATATGACACATCCTTCTATGCCATAGCCAACTTTCATTAATCTAAGAGTTGGTCCAACACTCTAAAGGTTATCTCTCAAACCCTTAACATTAAGAACATCATCTATATTATTCTTGCCATCAAAACTGATAGAACCTTTTCCACATATCTTAGCAGATGTATCATCATGAAACTTAACTATACCTCCTTCCTATTTCTCAAGTTTAACAAACTTAATTTTGTCACCGGTCATATGATTTGAGTATCTTCTCCTTTCTAGCATGAAGAGCAATCACCATAACATTGTGACCTGTTTCCAAATAAATTTCATTCACACATCTCTCAGAGTTAGCAAAATCAGTTTCATCTTTAATAGCCATGAACAAGCATTCACTATATTCATCATCCCGATAGTTAGATTCATCATCAAATATATTGGCATATTTTCTAACCTAATAACTTTTGTTAATTGCTTTACCTTTGTTTTCTTTGTTCTGGTCATTAACAACTCTGTTTAGACATCTTGAAGCATAATTACCTATCTTGCCATAACTAAAACATTTGAATGGTAGATTACCTCTGTATTTATCAGTTCCCTTTTTCATTTTCCTCACAATTTTTTCTTCAACATCATCAAGATCCTCCTAATCTAATTCCTCGATCTTTTTTGATTTCCCAGCCTTAAAAGTAGTCTCAACTTTTGCATTACTTGTACCAAATTCTCTCATTTCAAAAGAAAATAAAGCACCATACAACTGATCTCTAGATTATTTTCTTGAATTATGAACCTCCTCAATAAATAAAAATTGTAACTATAAGATTTAAGAAGAGTTCTCAATACATTCTTTACCACTTCTTCTTCTTCTTCAATATTTCCACCAAGACCTCTGATGAAATTGACAGCTTCATCCACCTTCTACATGTAGCTTGTAATGTTTTCATCTTTAGAAATCCACAGGTTCTCAAATGTGATCTTTAAATTCTACATCTTTTCTTGCTTGGCCTTATCATCTCCTTCATAAATGTCTTCTAACTTTGTCTAGATCTCTCTAGCAGATTTCAAACTCATAACTTTCACAAGTTTAGTATTAGAAATACCACTTAAAAGAGCATACCTTGCTTTACCATTGTTCTCATAGGACTTGATCTCATCATCATCCTTCAGACCACCAGAAGGCATAGTATATCCAGTCTCAACAAACTTCAAAACTCCAAATCCAAGAGATATCAGGAAACCTTACATTCATGCTTCTATAAACCATAGTTTGATCCATCAAACAAAGGAGCATCCCTCTTGTGTGCCATACCAAATCTACGTCAACAGATTAAGCTTTATTCCAAGTAACCTTGCCCTAATACCAATTTTTGAATGCACACAAGACAACTGAGAGGGGCGTGAATCAATTTTACATTGAAAATTCAAACCCTCATAAAAATTAAAATCCACATCAACTTAATTAACCCTTAATCTATTATAATGATTTAGCATGAAAGAAAATAATAGAAAACCGAAACACAGAAAAACCGTGCATAATAGAATACCAAATTTACATCCCAAGAAGGGAAAAACCATGGTGAGGATTAGCTCACAATATAAAGTAATTGCAACATCGAATACAAAGAGCTCACTACCAAAGGGCTCACTACCCAAAAGAAAGAAGGGATCACTTCCAAAGGCTCACTACCAAATTATAGAAAAGAAGAAAGAAGAATGTTACAATGAGAAATCCATCTCAATGCAACAAGAAAGATCCATCACAACATCACCAACACATTCACAGTCTATGTAAAGATTGTAGACACCTTCTACTCACTGCTTCCAATAGTCTAACTCGTTAAGCTCTCACTACACTTCTCAAATTTGCACTTCACAACTCTGCAATTCACATCACACACTTCATGAAACAATTCTCCATCAACGCACCACTTGTTTATACCTTCTTTAACCTTGAAAACATTCTCCAATATTAGCTATGCACCTCAACCGTGCAAATTCAAATTAGGTTGGAAAAAATCATTCCCATTATGGAAATGAATGAAAGTGGACCACTCCTCATCTTAACTCAAAACCAAATCATACATATACACTACAACACGCTTCAAAAATTACCGAAAAAAATCCACAATTAGTGTAAATATTCAAGGTTGGCCAAACCAGTGTAAACACCATTAATATTTAGGTACACGCTTCCTCAAATCCAAAGGCAACTCATGGACCACACACAAAACTTGAATATAATCTAGAATACTCCACAAACAACCTAAAATACAACAAATTCCTTCTCAACAACTTTCACTTGAAGAATGTACACACCCAGTACACTTAGACAACCTTTCATACACTGTAACTGAAGAAACCAACTTCCAAATCACCAAACCAGGAACAACTTTGACTATAGGTAGATATGATCATTGTCAACACACTTCCAGAACCACAAGACCAAAAACCAAACTTTGGAGAGATGCGGAGCAAAACCATTTCTTGCAAACACCACTACATTATACAATTCACACACTCACGAACACAATTCTCTCTAGACAACGATCCAAACCAAGAAATTATAGAAATAGAACCTCTAAACACCTCTAACCAACATATCTAAACCACACAAGTAGATCTAAAACACATAAGAAATACGAAGAAAAACTATAACACCACATTGTACACCAGAACACCTCTACAACACACTGTTTCCTCTTTTATTCAAATTTTATCAAAAGCATTTGGAAACCAAGCACTAGAGACATACACTCATTATCTTCACCACTTCCTCATTATCACTAAACCAACAACATCCACCAATAGAATCTTATCAAAGAAACACTAGAGGTTGACACTAGTAGTAATTACTAATGACAACAAAATGAAACTAATGAAAGTATCAACACAACTTCTTAACCATCACCTGTCATTAATGCCAACACAAAAATAAGCTTGCAACAATATCCCCCAAGTTTTTGACATCAATGACAACACTAACTAATCAAACTTGCAATAGAAATATAGATGAGGTTATTTTTTATATAACTATATGGAAAGCCACATGAGTAGTATGTGAGTTTCCTAGAACATACCTCTACTTCTTGGATTGATCTCATGGATTATTTTGAAAGTTAATTTGCACATAGTATTGACCTTATTGTTCATGTCCAATAATTATAAAATATCAAAAGACATGATGGATATTCAATCATGGACCTCAATCATAGGTTTTCCATTTCCCTTTTTTAGATTCCAAAATCTTTTA
This sequence comes from Sequoiadendron giganteum, assembly GCA_007115665.2. Classification (NCBI taxonomy): domain Eukaryota; kingdom Viridiplantae; phylum Streptophyta; class Pinopsida; order Cupressales; family Cupressaceae; genus Sequoiadendron; species Sequoiadendron giganteum. The sequence goes on along the minus strand of CM021101.1, from coordinate 500,526,473 downwards.
GACCTAACACACCTTTTGATGTAGGAGCATCCCAAAGAAAATTACCACATTTCATCACAAATTTCTCATTATGGCTCACAAAAAATAACTAGAGTTCTACAATAGCTCACAAACATCACACCTAAATATCAAGAGTTTTGGATCAAATAAAAAATTATCGCTATCAAAAGATCACAGCTCCAGATAGTTAGCATACAAGTCAACAAGAAAAATTTGCAGAACCTTTTTGTGCCTTGCAGCATTCAACCCAACATATCTAAAGTCAATATAGGATAACAAGGATTCTCAATTAGAATTGAATTTAGTAAATTCAACACTTAATACTTCATAGATGAGCTTTGGCCAACCTACATGTTTCGTAAGACATATGGATTTGGGAAAACTTGTGAAAAACACAAATAATTCATAAAGCTTAGAATTGATATATAAACATTTTTCGGATTCACTTGGAAGTAGCTAGGAAGTTAGAAGAATTCAATCCTTCAAGTCTTCATAGTAGGTAGATAACAAGGAGGATAGTGATATTTATTGTCATATCTTGCATGCGCACTTGTTATAAGCATGTGGTGGTATGTGAGACATTATGTAATCTACATATATCAAGCCAATGAGAATTTTATGAATTATATGTTATTGAATCAAAGAGAAGTTTCATTTTTGTTGTATGATATTTTTGACGTGTTAAATCTAGTTGCATGGTTGTATATTCTTCTCTCTAGACCCTCCATCTGCAATTTTTTTCAAGTGGCATCCAAGTATGTCTTTCACCAATTGGAAGATAATTCTAACAAATCCAAGAGTGAGCAAATCATTGATTTGAAGAAACTTGCAAGTGTTTGTCAATAGAGTGTTGAGTGTGAGGTAGTTACAAACTTGTAGGCATATCATTGAATTGAGACAGTTGCACCAAATCTAAGGAAAAATGCCACCGAGGAGAATTTCTAGTATGACCAATGTTGACGGAATAATGGATCAAATAATAGATATGATTAGGATAATGAAGACTTTTTTGGATGTAGAAGAGGATAGGAAATAGGTCTAAACCATAGACATGAAGATAAGAGTGATTATGAATTTGGAACTCAAATGGTAGATCAAGAGGAAGAAACCCTGGAAGACAAAGGATCAAATCATATCAAAATGTTAAAATCTATTTCCAAGATAGGTAAAAGACCTAGAATTGAGATTTATAACTATGCTATAGATTTAAATCCCAAGGATTTGATTGATTTGATAAATGATATGGAAGAATATTTTGGGTATGAAGAAATTGAATATCCAAATAGAGTGAGGGTTACAATGAAAGGGTGTGTTTCTATTTGGTGGAAGGAAGTTTAGTTGGATTGAAATAGGTTGGGAAGAGAAAGGATAATAAAGTAGGATAGGATGGTGATAAAGTTGAAGAATCAATTCACACTTGTCAATTATGAGGTTGCACTATTGGAGAGATTGTGAGACCTAAGGAAAAGGGAAAATCTAGTGAAGTACACTGAAGAATTTCATAAGTTGGTCATAAGAACTAGACATAGTAAAATTAGCAAGGATAAATTTTCTTGGTACATCAATAGGAAGAGGACAAGCATCCAAGAAGAATTGACCTTGGTGAGGATGACAACAATTGAAGATGCATACCAGTTTGCACTAAAAGTTGAGGAAATTTTAAAACAAAATATATTAACACAAGAAGAGAGGTAGAGGAGGAATATTCTAAAGAGGTGGATCAAAAAGCGGTAAAGGAATGCCACATACGAGACATAACAAGGAACAAATTACATATCAAAATGAAGAAAAAGGCAATTATTTTTCAGGGAGGAATGATAGGAGTTTCTACTACAATGGTAGAGGAAGTGACAATGCTTATAAAAATGAGAGATATCAAAGGGGTGACAAGGGATTTTATAAAATATGATTTTGAGGAACCCATTTCAAATGTGGAAGTGAAGTACATATGTCATTTGAATTCTACTAACAGAGTGCTAGAAAAATGGTAGATAATAATGCAAGGTAGCATATGCAACAGAAGAACCTATTGTATCACTAAGTTCAATAGGAAAACCTAAGAAGGGAGAATCATTGGTAATGAGGAGAGACTTTTTGTAGACATAAAAACCTAAGGAACTAGAGAAAAGGAATTATTTTTCAAAAGAAAATCTAAATCAAGAGGTAAGTGATGTAAAATAATTGATAGTGGAAGTACAGATAATTTTGTTTATGAGGAAATGGTGAATAAGTTAAAATTGAAGAGGATAAAAAATCCAAACCCATATAGAATCTCGTGGATTCAAGATGAACATAAGATATTGGTAAGTAAGCAATATTTTGGTGATTTTATATAGGATCATATAATGATGAAATGTTGTGTGCTATTATGCCAATAGATAAATGTTAGATATTTTTAGGAAGACCATAGAAATATGATAGAAAGGTGATTCGTGATAGAAGAAAGAATACTTACAATGTGACCTCAAATGGAAAAAGGCATATCCTTATACCTTTAGAAGAAGAGAGAAAAAGTGAAGTCTGCAATAATGCTAGAATCTATTTGGTTGATGGAAGAATTTTTTTCGATGGCTTGAGACATGAGAACATGTGTTTTTCCTTCATTCAAAAAAGGTGCAAAAATCATAACACCACCACAAATGAGAAAGAATCATTGTATAAGGAATTCATTAAATTTTTGATAGATTATTGTTATGCCTTGCATAACCACCCCATTTCCTTTTGTTTGAAATGGGTCCCCCTTTCTTTTTTTTGTCTTTGGTGTTCTTGTTCAGGTTTTGGGAGTTGTCTTTTTCATCCCAAGTCTTTGTTTTTCTTTGTTTATCAGGTTCGGGTTTCGGGTTGTCACCGGTACTTGACACTTTTAAAAGTGTGAAGTCTAGTATTCATCTTGATCCTGTTCCCCACATTTTACCTTGCTTTTTTTTGCATTATGTCAGGTTCAGATATCGAATTGAAATTAATTCTTTGCACCTTCACTAGGTTCAATTGTTGGTTTCTTCCTGATTCCACTTCATGTGCTTTGTCTTATTTCCATTGTCTTGGTCGAAGTCGGGTTTCAGATCGGAACTATCACCTTGCACTTTCCAAAGTGTGAGTCCTAGTTTTCATCCCAATCCCGACCTCCACTTCCTTGTGTTCTTTTGTCCGTCAGAATTGAATATCGGATCGGAACCGGAACCAAGAACCTTTCTAAGGTTGTTGTTCCTGGTTCCATCCCAATCCCGATTCCCACGTCTGTCCTACTTCTTTCCTTTCAAGTTCGGGTTTTAGAACGTTCTCAAAATTTTGCACTTATTGAGGGTTCCAGTATCACGTTCCTTCCCAGTTTTGATTTCTACCTATCTATTGTTTTCACGTAGCACATTTATGATCTTCTCCCTGATCCCGAGGCCCCAAATACTACACATTAATGACAAATGGCTCACACATGCAATTCATTTTATAGTCCCCCCACTCCTTGGTTTTTTCTCATTATTACTTGGTATTTTGATGAAGGAGCCAAAGCTGGGCGAAGGGTTCAAGAAAGAGGTCGAATTTGGTGATTTCTTGTTGGATTTTGCTTCGTGTTTCTCGAGATAGGCATTTTTTTTGTGCATTTTTATTTTCTTGCATGCCTCTGTGTTTCGTGCTCATTCTTTTGTTAGTTTTCATTTTCCTTTCATTTTTTGTTTTTGGTGGGCTTTTGTACTTGTTTCTTTTTTTCCTCGAACCCTCTAGTTAGTTTTCTTCTCTTTTGTTTTGGGTTTTCTTTGTTTTTATTTTCTTGCCTTTTGCTTCACGTTTTTGGTGTGGGTTTCTTGTTCCCATCATGTTGTAGTTTAGCTAGGGTTTTTCTACCACTTGGATTGAGTTTTTTTTAACTTTGATAAACTTTAAATTTTGACCATTGCAATCTGTGATTCAAAACCTTACTCTTTCCCACGTCTGATTCCTGCAGGAAATGGAAATATGGTTAATTTTTTGAATTGGTCTGTATTAGGGTTTTCAAAATTTCCCAATCCTAAAGTCATGTTTGAAGATTTGTTAAATTTATTTAATTTTCTTGATGTCCAGTTTTATCCTAATCTTCATTCCTACATTCCTATCAAAATCAAGATTTGGAACTAAACTTCAGCCTGTTACTACCGCATAGGTCCAAGTCCTATCTATGTCCCGATTTTGATTTCTAATCTTTCATCAGAGTCAGAGTTTGGGTTGTGAGCTTACTATGTTCAGGGAATTTATCAAAGTACCAACTCATGCCTTGATTATGATCCCTGCATTTCTATCAGGATTCGATTTCGAAAGGGCACCGAACCCTTGACGTAGCATTAAGTTCCAATGTTGAGTGCCATCCCAATTTTGAATTCTGACACAACATTGGGATCAAAACCCATAACTAACCCACACCTACTCATGTTCCAAAGGTTTGGTTTCAAATTGTATATTGATCCCAATTTCTAACTGCATCACAGGATCGAATCTCGAAACGTAACTGAAACCTTCTCACCATTATAGGTTTCTGAGTCGAATTTTAACTCGATCCAAACTTTCAACCTTTGGTTGGGATTGAAACTCGGGGTGAAACTTGAACCACTCCCATTTGTAGAAGGTTGGGGTTGGGTGTTGACCCGATTTCAACCTCTGATATGTTCTCATATAAGGTTCCAATGCAGAGCATGATCTCAATCTTGATTCCCAATAGGCCTATTTGTTCATTTCAACTTCTTGACATGAACCCAATCCTGATATTTGACAGTATTATAAGCAAGGTTAGTAGTGGTCACATTCTAGGTGCAAATCCAATCCCTAGTCCCAAAATTATTGACATATCATTTGGAAAAACACTTCTTTTAGATCATAGGATTTTAATGTAAGATGTATATGATCTCTAACCTTGTCTATTTCTCTTATTACCTAATGAATGTCATCATTTGTAGGTTTAATTAAATGTCTTCATCAGAAGAGGATATTGGCATTGAAGAGGTGCAAGAGGTGCAAGGAGTGCAAGAAGAGAAAGGAGGACAAAGGGGATAGAAACCTAAGAGGCTTAAACCAGAAAATTCTCCTTACACTATGAAGTACAAATACCAAGGAAATCTAGTTCCCTTCAAGTTTGGGTCAGAAGTAATGGAGATAACAGAGACATCAGTTGGTCATATTGACCTGGAGCAATTTGTTAAGGACACTTTTGTAGAGGATGCTAGTCCAAGAGCAAAGAAAATTTCTAGTTCAAGACTAGCACACATAACCTCATTTCTCATTGTTGTATAATGTCCTGAATTTAAACTAGCAACTACAAATGCCTATAAGACAACTCAAATAAAATGAATTGATTTGTCACCAGGGATGATGAGATTACTGTTTGATTTGCCTCCTTATCCCAACCTCAAAATCATGACTCGAGCTTAAGCACTGGCACAATATCAAAAAGATGTAGATGGAAACAAGGCATACATCAATAAGAGATGGTTAAAAAATAATAAGAATTCCATATAGAAACTACCCCCAAAGCCTAAGAGGTCTGATTTCTCGGTTGAGGTAGGTGAGATTATTACACTATGACAGATGTTGTCAAATGCAATCCATGATCAAATCATGAAAGTGAAGGATACCAAAACATTTTATATTAGCTCCTATGTTACATATTGTGCTACCAAGATGGGGAATTTCCTAGGATTGACTACAGTGGGTGTGCTTGGAGAGGCAGATGGATAGAATAAGGTATATAAATATTATGACCAATTGGAACTCAAGAAGGTGGAAAGACATTTTAAAAGAGTAAATGATGCCTTCTTGTATGTGGTGATCAATCGGTTGATTGGAGATGTAGGTTATAGATTATCTAAAGAAGTAATGGCCCTTGTTGAGGAATGGGGGAGTTGGTTCATTCAGTACCCCAGAACCACATATATTAGATTATTTGGTTTTGACAAATCCCCTTTCAAGCTCACGAGGTGTTGTAACGACAAGATGATATTAATGGAATTCTCCAAGCAAGCAGTTGAGGTAAATACCAAGTTCTTAGAAAAATATAAAGCAGGCTGACATTCTTTTCCTATGGAGTTAGGATTTTATTCCTGTCGATCATCAGTAGCATCCAAGGTGGAAACAAAAGGAATCCAGGCCTGCAACTTGAAGTTTTATGAAGAAAGGAAGAACTATTATCCTAAAAGGAAGATGAATGAGATATATTCTGTGTTGTTTCCTTTTCACGAAGACTACCTTGAGGAATTTTGGGCCAACCTGCAAGACCAATTTGAGGTCAGGAAAAGAGGGTATGAAAGGTTGACTGTTCCTCAAATGAGGAATTTTGGTATCAAGGAAGATATACCAGAAGGGACATTGGATGATGAAATAATTTTTAATCCTCGGTATGAAATGGATCAAGTAGCTACCAAAGATTTGGATCCAAAAAATTGGATGGAGAAAGAGGAAACAAAAATTGATAAAATTTCACAAGTAGTTGTTGAGAGGAGTCTGAAATGGATCAATCTTCATCTCAAATAGCCAAGGGTTAAGGCTTCAAGGAAGAAGAAATATTTCAGCAACAATCCCACTTCTTCAACTAAAACAAGGCAATATAAGAGGTTGAAGAAAGTTGTTCAATAGATAGAAGAACCTACCCCAACAACAAAATAAGTCACAATGAAGAAGGTTACAGAAGCCTTGGAACAAGCCAAAGCCAATTATATTGTTGTTGCTATAGGTGTTGTTGCAGGTCTTGGTGTTAAACGCCTAGCTACAATGTATCTTGGAGAGTAAAATTCCCAGGAAGGTCCTTCTATTATTCCTATGCAAACTGAGGATACCCCTCCCACTGTACCTTCAACTACAAAAGTTGTCTCAGTGATTGATGTAACAAAATCACCTATACCTTTTGATTTTGAGGAGACTCCTCTTCGGGAGGAATTTCCCAAGAAAAAAGGAGAAGAGGAAGAATATTCTAAGGAAGAGCCTATGGCAGGGGATGTTGAGTTTGAGGAGGGGAACCTTTGGAATGAGGCAAAAATGAGCCAGATTTTGACTGAGGAAGAACAAAAAGAAATACTAGAGAGTGCTCAAAATCAAGCCTCTAAGGAACTTGCTCGTGAGGAAGAGGAGGTTGTAGAATCACAAAAGAAAGTTGAACTAGACAAAGCAGTACAAGACGAAGCTCGTGCAAAGGATCTTGAGAAAAAACAAAGGGATGAAGAAGAAGAAGTTACACAGAAAGAAATGGAAATGAAGAAGTTAGAAGAAATAAAAGCTCAATATGAGAAGATAGAGCAAGAGAGATTGCTCAAAGAGAAAGATGAGCAGAAAAAGGCTTCTTTAGAAAAAATAGTAGAAACGGTTCCTCCTACATCTTCCTCATCAACACCTCCAAGCACCCAAAATGTAACACCTCATCCTCCTGCTCCTACATGGTTAAAGTTAAACCTAGAAAAGAGGTAACAAGTTCAAGCCCAGCCAGTGACTTGGGATGATATGGTTAAGGAGGTTGATAAAGTGAAGCCCAAGAGGAATCCCCAAGCCATTCATTCCACAAGGCTCATTGATGATGGGGACTTGGTGGCTGATATTGCAACTACAATGGCTGAAAAAGATGATAGAGAGTTACAGGCTTCAGATTACCAAATCAGCACTGTCAATTTGGGTAAGCAAGGACCCAACAAATGAACCTTATTGAAATTGTGGCATCTACAAAAAAATCAAGGATGATCAAGGATAAGAAATCCAAGGATGAGATTAAAGCTCAAGTAGGGCACATGAATATTTTTTAATTACATCCACCTCCGAACCGCCAACATCAATGGAAATACCTATACTAATGAGTCACAAAGAAGTTGATGAGCTGAGCGAGATGAAAAAAAAGGCTCAGATGATGGATAAATGGGTTGACCTTCTTAACAAGGAGATAGAGGAACTTTTCGTTGTTGGTTTTAAGGTTTATACAGAGGTAAGTGAGCTTATCAAGTCTCTAGAAAAGTATACTCGGGAACTAGGAGCAAAAGAAGATAAATATGTAGAGTATATGCAAAAGATGAGGATTTTGAAGAAGGTAGCTAAGGCAGATGTTATTGAGTATGCCATTCTAGAAGATCAAGACTTCAACTATATTGATAAATGTATGAACATTTTAATCTTCAAAACATAGATTTTAATGGAGCATAGAAGGATATTGCAACATGCTCAGCAAGATTTATCTGATGAGAAAAAGGTGATTAAAGGGATTATTGCTTAAATAATTGGCAAGGGGATTTCATCGGGTCCTGATTTGATTTCCTTACAAGAGATGAAAGATCAATAGAATAGCGGGTTAGAAGGGTTGATAAAAGGAGATGATAATGAAGCCCTTCTTTTGGATAAGTTAATGGAAATCAGAATTTATGTATGAGATGCTGCTAGGAATGTTAGCCAACTACAAGAAATGTATTCCGCCACCACCAAGGAGTTTGAAAGGGTTATGTTTAGGGTGGAATGGGTAGATGCACCTGAAGAGGAGACCGTGCAACAAATTTTTAGAAACACAGAAGAATATTTCAATCAAGTTAAAGCAGCTAATTAAGAAAAAAAAAACTTTGAGAAGGAATCTGATCAACAAAGGTCAAATATGAGATCAATTTTTGATGAACAATTAGCTCCAGATTGATTTTGGTAGGCCAGGAATTGGGCGCAGTGACTAGCAGTAGGCGAAGCAGCAAATCTCAGTCAGTTTTGACTAAACTAGAATGAGGCATACTTCTTCAATCTCACTAATTTTAACAAAAAGAAGACTCGGGCTCAACTAGAAGCACCCCCTATAATTTGGATCTGGGCATTGATTGATGGATCATTATTTTTTGAAAGGAGAAATTAGTGTTTAATTATTTTTATAAGTTAGAAATTTCTCCTAATTGTAAAGGCCAAAAAATTGAAGTCAAATTTGTTGCCTAAGACTATAAATTTTATTTTTACAACTTCTATGCAATAGTTAAACATTTTTTTACAATTTTAATACAAATAGTTGAATTCCAGAAGTTTGTTCGTTTAACAATAATATTGATAGAAAATTTTTTTCGTATGCTAGTGGATTTTGTTGTGCATAAATGTCTCTTAATTGATGAGAATCAATAGAAGATATCAAATTCAGAACCATCTATTGAGTTATCTATGGATGTTATTCTCTTTTTGTTCATTGATCTGTTGATTTTGTGATAATCTTGTGATGTTTGTTATTGAAAAAAATAATTCTAAAAAAAGTGATGATGAATGGTGTTAAGTGTATTAAATCTGCACTGTGGATGAATGTGATTGCATGAAATTTTCATGAATTATTTCATTCTACAATTTTGACTAATTAGGAAATTCTTGTTACAAAAATTGCATCTCTAAATTTAAGGAAATATTTGTTCAGATTTTGTTGTTTTGCAGCCTTGATCGATCTTTTTCTATTTATTTAAAACCCCCTGTTAGAATACTTCATAATATCCAGTTTGTATTATTTTACCAGCAAAGGCCCCTTGAATATTATAGTTGCATGAATCACTAAATGATGACAACACAGTTGAGAACCAACTACCAAGACCTTGGAAGATAGGTGGTTTAAGATTAGCTATCTTTTTCAAGAGAAATATATTAGAGATATTTTGTTTAATGTTGATGTGTTATTTTGATAATCAATAGAACTAGCGTTAGAAGGAGGGACCATCAGAACAAATTGGAGCGAATTGGATGATTTTCACCAGATAAGTTTGAACGAGTTCTAAGATCTGCTCCCAATCCAGAGCCATTGGTAGAACTATGATCTCTTACTGAACATAGAACATGTAGGACTCCAATCCCACCACCATTAACACCACCGGTGAATTTATTAGGATTTCTATTAATACCATAGCTAGCACAACCTAACACACTGCTACCAATGGCATTCTTTGCAAATAATCCCTCACCACTGGGAACTCTCCTCGGTGGTATACATGAGATTCCCAAAAAACCAAAGAATTTGTTTCCTAGGTACACCCATGGGGAGTCCCGAAGTGTATAAGAGAACATTCAAGAATTCAAAGATGCATTCACTCGAGCTCAGATAGAAAATCACGATGTGGCCTATAGACTATTTCTTACTCATTGGGAGATATGGCTTATAATTGGTACCTTAATCTGCTTTCCAGATCCATTCTTAGTTGGACCAATTTAGAGGATGCCTTCATCAACCAATTTTGGGTCTACGTAGACCCAACCATCCTATATCACCTGTTTGCTATGATTAGGAGGGAACCACATGAACCATGGCCTCTATTCAACACACAGTTCCAAAGAATGTACAGCTGATTACAGGAACCATATACAATAGAGAATGTAGAGATCCATTGACAGGTTTATTCCTGTAGAGAACTTACGCTGCCACATAAATAGATTTGTTGTCCAAAGTATACCACCTAGCCATCAAACTACAATAGAAAATAAGTTCCTAGTCAGGTGGCATGGGAGGAACACTTCCTACCTTGGGGTATCCTAGAATTCCCAATCAGATGAATGCAATTAACAATGCCCTAACCAGTAGAACCCCATTGTTCAACATAGTTCTAGGGATGTCTAGTTTAGCCTATGGACCCTTAGCTAAATTATATCATCCACTTCTATTACCATGGGTCAACGATGGAACCTTAGATTCTTCTCAACAACAAAGAAACTCTTAGAGTTATGATGGAGGATCCAACACCACCAACCCATCAGTTGCAATAACTTTAGAAAATGAGTGTACTGCTCATTTGACAACAAAGTTGGAAACTCTGAAGAAAACCTTGTCTCAAGTGACTAATGAGATGACCTAGTTCAAGTTGAAACCCCCTCAAAACCAAAACCAATCAAAATAACTACTCCAACCAAAACAACAACCAAAATCAGAGAAATGTCCAAGACCAAAACTATCACAATCAAAATAGGGGATACAACCAAAGACCCAACAACCGCCAATGGGACACTAGACCGAAAAATGGAGGAATTCCTCATAATTATCAAGCCAATGAAGAAAAAACACATATTGCAAATGTTGCAAATTTAAACTTGGTGCAGATTGCATTATACTGCTGCACATTTTGAGGTTAACTGCCCAGAGAAAGAAAAAATGGTTAAAATGGCTCTAGCTAATTCTCAATCAACACATGGTAATGATAATAAAGGTGGCAGTTCTATGGATAATTCCATGGCCTTCAAGACTTATGATGAGGAGGAATATTAGTTTCTCATGCAAGGAGAAAATGAACCAAAAACTGATACATAAGATGCACAAGCTTTTCAGGCAAAAGGTGGCCATTTTCTGAGAAATCAGAATAAAGTGCCATTCACCACATCTACACCTCCCAAAAATATGGTCCCCCCTAATCAAAAATCAGATAAAAATCCACCTCCACCCAAAGGGCCACCTAAGATTCCAAATAGAGGTAATTCTACTTTCTTTCCTAAATAACAATATAATAATAACATGGAATATGATTTGATTTCGGAAATGTAGAGGCAAAGGACCTCTCTATAATTCTTTGATGTTCTGAAGTGATGTCTTTCTCAATGTGAACTCATGTTGAAGGCTTTGGCTGTGGCAGATATTCACAAGAGATCTGTGGTATGTTGATCTGATTTTTTTGTTACTGAATAACAAGTGTCCTGATGGAATGAATACAACACAGAGAAGAGAACTAAGACTAAAGAGTGCCCATTATATGATTAAAGGAGGATCCTTGTACAAAAAGAACTTCAAAGGTGTTTATTTTCATTGTTTGGATCAGCAACAGTTGAAGCAAGCCATTGTTAAATTTCATGGAAGACATGGTATTGGGCATGGTTCAACCAATGCAATGGCACATCAGATCTTGAGGTCAAGCTACTATTGGCCTCATGTGTTCTGAGATGCTCATTAACACATTAGGACATGTCATACATTTCAAACTTTAGCATCTAGAGAGTGTACCCTAGTGATGCCCATGCAACCCATATATGAGGTAAGACCGTTTACCCAATGGGCGTTAGATTTTGTCGAGGTAATTAACCCAAATTCTTTTGCAAGTCATAGGTTTATCTTGACTATGTCATATTATTGCACATGGTGGAATGAGGCTCAACCTTACAATAATTGCACCATCGATGTCATTATCAAATTCCTCAACGAACATATCATTACCAAGTTTGGGGTACCATTTTCTCTGGTATGTGATAACGGCCCAACCTTTTCTTCTACACAATTCATTTAATGGGCATTTGAATATAAGATCATTTTGAAATAATCATCCAACTATTATCCATAGGGAAATGGGCTAGTTGAGTCTAGTAATAAGAATTTGTTGGAAGTAATAAAAAATTTGTTAGCGAGTAATCCTAGGGACTGGCACACAGCTAAAGTTTTACTTATGGGTGGATAGGACTAGAATTACTGCTACTCTAGGAAACTCACCATTTAAATTAGTTTATGGCTAAGACCCAGTCTTTCCTATCCATCTACAGATACTTCTTTTATGATTTATGCAAGAATTATATTCCAATTATGATAGGATAGAGGTCATATTATCTAATTTACTGAATCTAGAAGAATAGAGGGATGTTGCCTTGCAACAGTTTTCCAAACATCAGGTTGTAGTCAAATGTTGGTTTGAAAAAAGAGCTAGAATCAAGGCCTTTAGGATATCATACATTGTGCTACTATGGGATAAGGCTAGAGAGAGGAAGGGTCATCACTAGAAGCTTGATAGACTTTGGTTAGGACCATACCAAATCACTGAGATTTTGGGTGAGAATGCTTTCTGACTTAACACCTTAATGGGAGAACCTGTTCCATTTCCAGTCAATGGACAGTTTCTCAAGAATTACTTTGGCTCATGAAGGCTTGATCATCAGTCCTTTGTGTGTTTGTAGTTTAATGGTTTTCTTGTTTTTGTTTTTTTGTTTGTTTGGTTTCTTTTTTTTTGTTTGGTTATGTGTTTGTTTGTTGTCTTTCATTGTCTTCTTTTTGTTTTTGGAGACTTTCATTTTCATCATTTCATATTAAGGGGTGGTTTTTCAAAGCATAATGAGGGAAATATCACAGAGAAATTGATTTAGGTATTTTTAGGTATTTTTAGGTATATCTTTCATTCTTTTTCATTGCAAAACTTATGTTTTATGTCCATATTAATGACAATTTGAAAGGTCAGAACAAACGGGTATATTCTAAGTGATCTTATAAACCATAGCTGAATTTGTCACATATTGGATAAAATCATTTATTTCCTTGAAGGCCTAGCTGTCTTAGGATGACTTTATTCTTGGTTCAAGTGAAAACTTTGAGTCCCAATGCTGTCATGAGGTCCACCATAGTTCTCAACCTGATTTTCAGATTACTACGTCTAAGTATTGAGGAAAAAGATAAGAAAATAGTTGCTTCACGAAAAGCCAATAAAAAGAAAAGAAAAAAAATTGAAAGTAAACTCAATATTATAAGGGTGATTCAAGTATCTCTACCAGGTCTATAGATGCTTGGCTAGTAGTGGAGCAATGCTTTGAGAAAACTAGAGGTATCTCCGTCGGGGCTATAGACACACAGCTGGCAGTGGAGCAATGCCTAGGATATCATCACACAATAGCTAAGGAGACCCACCTCACATAGCTTGAATCTAAATACAGTTGTTTCAAGGATAGGTAAATTATTTAAGGAAGGGATGTACCACAAATGCACACACTTAGATTTGAAGTTGTTATATTGATTCATGATTTGAGATTTCAACTCAACCTTGTTTGATGTAGTTGATCATGCTCAAATAAATATATTCATAAACCAAAGGTTTTGGGTGAATGAATTCTTCAATATCTTGAAAATGGGTAAACCATGTTCCCAATCAAGTTTCCAATTGTTATACCTTGCATAACCACCCCATTTCTTTTTGATTGAAATGGGTCCCCCTTGGCTGTTTTTGTCTTTGGTGTTCTTGTTCAACCTTTGGGAGTTGTTTTTTTCCTCCCAAGTCTTTGTTTTTCTTTGTTTGTCGAGTTCGAGTTTCAAGTTGTCACTAGTACTTGACACTTTTAAAAGTGTGAAGTCTAGTTTTCATCCCAATCTCGTTCACCACATTTTTCCTTACTTTTGTTTTTATTTTGTCAAGTTCGGATATCAAATCGGAACTAACACTTGGCACCTTCACTAGGTTCAAGTGTCGATTTCTTCCCGATTCTGCTTCCTGTGCTTTGTCTTTTTTCCTTGTCTTGGTCAGAGTCAGGTTTCGGATCAGAACTGCCACCTTGCACTTTTCAAAGCATGAGTTCTAGTTTTCATCTCCATCCTGACCTCTGCTTCCTTGTGTTCTTTTGTCCGTAGAAATCGGATATCAGACCAGAACCGGAACCAAGAACCTTTTTGAGGTTCTTATTCCTGGTTCCATCTTGATCTTGATTCCCGTGTTCGTCCTCCCTATTTCCTGTCAGATTTGGGTTTCAGAATGTTCTCAGAATTTTGCACTTATTGAGGGTTTCAGTGTCACATTCCTTCCCGACTCTGATTTCCACCTATCTGTTATTTTCACATGGCACATTTATGATCTCTACCCCAATCCTAAGGCCCCAACTACTGTGCATTAATGATAAACGGCTCGCACACGCAAGCCATTTTATAGTCCCCCCACTCCTCGATTTTCATTCATTATTATTGGTATTTTGATGAAGGAGCCAGAGTCGAGTGAAGAGTTTGAGACAGAGGTTGAATTTGGTGATTTCTTGCTGGATTTTGATGTTGAGGGGCTATTGGATTTTGTGTTGCATTTCTCAAGGTAAGCATTTTTCTTTTCTCGCTTGCTTGTGTCTTTTGTGCTCGTTCTTTCATTGGTTTTTATTTTCCTTTCATTTTTGGTTTTTGGTGGGCTTTTGTGCTCATTTCTTGTTTTCCTCAAACCCTCTAGTTCATTTGCTTCTCTTTTGTTTTGGGTTTTCTTTTTTTTCATTTTCTTTTCTTTTGCTTCATTTTTTTGGCATGGTTTTCTTGTTCCCTTCATGCCCTAGTTTAGCTAGGGTTTCCATACCACTTGGTTTGAGTTTGTTTTAACTTTGATAAAATTTAAATTTTGACTGTTGCAATCTATGAGTTAAAACACTACTCTTTCCCACATCCGATTCTCGTAAGAAATGGAAATATGGTTAACTTTTTGAATTGGTCTATATTAGGGTTTTAAAACTTTCCCAATCCCAAAGGAATGTTTGAAGATATTGTTAAATTTATTTAATTGACTTGATGTCTGGTTTCATCTCGATTCCCAAATTCCTATCGGAATCGAGATTCAGAACTAAACTTCGACATGTTACTATTGCCTAGGTCCAAGTCCTATCTATGTCCCAATTCTAATTTTTGATCTTTCATCAGAATAAGAATTGAGGTCATGACCTTACTGCGTTCAGGGTTTTTTCAAAGTACCAACTCATGCCCCGATTTCGATCCACACATTACTATTCGGATCAGATTTTGAAAGGCCACCAAACCCTTCACGTAATATTAAGTTCCAATTTCGAGTGCCATTCCGATTCTGAATTTCGACACATCAAGATTTGAACTCAGAATTGACCCATGCCTACTCATGTTCCAAAGGTATGGTTTCAAACTGTATCCCGATCTCAGTTTTTGACTACATCATGGGATCGGATCTCAAAATGTAACTAAAACCTTCTCACCATTACAGGTTTCTAAGTTGAATGTTAACCCGATCCTGACTTTCGAACTTTGGTTGGAATTGGAACTTAAGGTGAAAATTGAACCACTCCCATTTGTAGAAGGTTGGGGTTGGGTTCTGACCTGATTCCAACCTCTGATATGTTCTCTTCTAAGGTTTTGATGTAGAGCATGATCTCGATCTTGATTCCCAACAGGCCTATTTGTTCATTTCAAGTGCTTGACTTGAACCCTATCCCAATGTTTGACAATATTATAAGTAGGGTTAGTAGTGGTCACATTCCAGGTGCAAACTCGATCCTAAATCCCAAAAGTATTGACATATCATCTAGAAAACACTTCTTTCAAATCATAGGCTTTTAATGTAAGATGTATATGATGCCTAACCTCAAGTCTATTGCTCTTATTACCTAATGAATGCCATCATTTGTAGGTTTAATTAAATGTCTTCATCAAAAGATGATATTGACACTGAAGAGATGCAAGAGGTGCAAGGAGTGCAAGAAGATAAAGGAGGAAAAAGGCGACAAAAACCTAAGAGGCTTAAACCAGAACAGTTGCCTTACACTATGAAGTACAAATACCAAGGAAATCTAGTTCCCTCCAAGTTTGGGTCAGAAGTAATAGAGATAAAAGAAACATTAGTTGGTCATATTGACCTAGAGCAGTTTTATAAGGACACTTTTGCAGAGGATGCTAGTCCAAGAGCAAAGAAAATTTCTAGTTCAAGGCTAGCACACATAGCCTCATTTCCCATTGTTCTACAGTGTCCTAAATTTATACAAACAACTACAAATGCCTATAATACAACTCAAATAAAATGCATTGATTCTTGGGGCAATGATATCATTGATTTGTCACCAAGGATTATGAGATTACTATTTGATTTGCCTCCTTATCCCAACCTCAAAATCATGACCAAGGCCCAAGCATTGGCACAATATCAGAAATATGTAGATGGCAACAAGGCATACATCAATAATAGATTGTTAAAAACTGAGAAGAAGTCCATAAAGAAACTACCCCCAAAGCCTAAGAGGTTTGATTTCTCGAATGAGGTAGGTGAGATTATTACACTATTATCCAGGGCATTTGGAAAGAAATAATCGCATGCTTTTGAGGACTAGATGTTCCCATTCATTCAGATCATTCTTGATGGAAAACAATACTTGGACTAGGGACAGATGGTGTCAAATGCAATCCATGATCAAATCACCAAAGTGAAGGATACTAAAACATTTTATATGAGCTCCTGTGTTATATATTATGTTTGTAGGATGGAAAACTTCCTAGGATTGACTATAGTGGGTGTGCTCAAAGAGGCAGATGGACCGAATAAGTTATAGAAATACTATGGCCGATTGGAACTCAAGAAGGCAAAAAGACATTTTAAATGAGTAAATGATGCCTTCTTGTATGTGGTGATCAACCGCTTGACTGGAGATGTAGGTTATAGATTATCTAAAGAAGCAATGGATCTTGTTGAGGAATGGGGGAGTTAGTTCATTTAGTACCCTAGAACCACATATATTAGAATATTTGGTTTTGAAAAATCCCCTTTCAAGTTGTCGAGGTATTGTAGCAACAAGATGATACTAATGGAATTCTCTAGGTAAGTAGCTAAGCTAAATACCAAGTTCTCAGAAAAACATAAAGTGGGTTGCCATTCTTTTCCTATGGAGTTAGGATTTTATTCCTGCCAATCATCAATAGTAGCCAAGGCAGCAACAGAAGATTTCCAGGCCTGCAACTTGAAGTTTTATGAAGAAAGGAATAACTATGATCCTAAAGGGAAGATGAATGATATATATGCTTCGATGTTTCCTTTTCATGAAGACCACCTTGAGGATTTTTGGGCCAACCTACAAGACCAATTTGAGTTCAAGAAAAGAGGGTATGAAAGGTTGATTGTTCCTCAAATGATGTATTTTGGTATCAAGGAAGATATACCAGAAGGGACTTTGGATGATGGAATAATTCTTGATCCTCGGTATGAAATGGATCAAGTAGCTACCAAAGATTTGGATCCAATCAATTGGGTGGACAAAGAGGAAATAGACATTGATAAAATTTTACAAGTAGTTGTGGAGAGGATTTTGAAATGGATAAATCTTCGTCTCAAACAGCCAAGGGTTAAGGCCTCGAGGAAGAAGAAATATTCCAACAGTGAGCCCACTTCTTCAACTGAAACAAGGCAATACAAGAGGTTGAATAAATTTTTTGAATAGATAGAAGAACCTGCCCTAACAACACAAGAAGTCACAATGAAGAAGGTTACAGAAGCATTGGAACAAGCCAAAGCCACTTATGTTGCTACTCCTATAGGGGTTGTTATAGGTCTTAGTGTTAAACCCCTGGCTACAGTGTATCCTGGAGAGGAAACTGTCTAGGAAGGTCCTTCTGATGTTCCTATGCAAACTAAGGATACCCCTCTAACTGTACCTTCAACTATAGAAGTTTCCCCAATGATTGATGTAACAGAATCACCTATACCTTCTGATTCTAAGGAGACTCCTCTTCGAGAGGAATTTACCAAGCAAAAAGGAGAAGAGGAAGAATATTCTAAGGAAGAGAATGAGGCAGGGGATTTTGTGTTCGAGGAGGGGAACCTTTGGAATGAGGCGGAAATGAGCCCGATTTTGATTGAGGAAGAAAAAAAAAAAAATACTAGAGAGTGCTCAAAAGAAAGCCTCTAAGGAACCTTCTCATGAGGAAGAGGAGGCTGCAAAAGCACCAAAGAAAGATGAACTGGATAAAGTAGTAGAGGAGGAAGCTCTTGCAAATGAGCTTGAGAAAAAACAAAGGGATGAAGAAGAAGTTGCATAGAAAGAATTGGAAATGAAGAATTTAGAAGAAATAAAACCTCAAAATGAGAAGATAGAGCAAGAGAGATTGCTCAAAGAGAATGATGAGCAGAAAAAGGCTTCTTCACAACAAATAGTAGAAATAGTTCCTCCTAGATATTTCTCGTCAACACCTTTGAGCACCCAATAGGTAACACCTCATCCTCCCACTCCTACATGGTTAAAGTTAAACCTAGAAAAGAGGCAACAAGTTCAAGCCCAGCTAGTGACTTTGGATGGTATGGTGAAGGAGGTTGATAAAGTGAAGCCTAAGAGAAAGCCTCGAGCCATTCATTCCACAAGGCTCACTAATGTTGGGGACTTGGTGGATGATATTACAACTCCAGTGGCTAAAAAAGATGATAGAGAGTTACAGGCTTCAGATTACCAAATCAGCACTATCAATCTGGGTAAGCAAACAAGGACCTAGCAGATGAACCTTACTGACATCGTGGCATGTACAAAAAAAATCAAGGATGATCAAGGATAAGCAAGCCAAGGATGATCTTAAAGCTCAGGTAGGGCACATGAAATGTTTTCTGAAGGAGCTAATTACATCCACATCTGAACCGACAGCATCAATAGAAATACCTATACTGATGATTCGCAAAGAAGTTGATGAGTTGAACGAGATGAAAAGAAAGGCTCAAATGATGGATAAATGGGTTGACCTTCTTAAGAAGGGGATAGAGGAACTTTTCACTTCTAGTTCTAAGGGTTATATGGAGGTAAGTGAGTTGATCCAGTCTCTAGAAAAGTATACCTGGCAACTAGGAGAAGAATAAGATAAATATGTGGAGTATATGTGAAAGCTGAGCATTTTGAAGAAGGTACCTAAGGTAGATGTAATTGATTATGCCATTCTAGAAGATCAAGACTTCAACTATATTGATAAATGTATGAACATTTTAATCTTCAAAATAGAGTTTCTCATGGAGCATAGAAGAATATTACAACATGCTCAGCAATATTTATCTGATGAAAAAAAGGTGATTAAAGGGATTGTTGCTGAAATAATTGGCAAGAAGATTTCATCAGGTCTTGATTTTATTTTCTTACAGGAGATGAAATATCAATGTAATAGCAGGTTAGAAGGATTGATAAAATAAGGAGATGATGATGAAGGCCTTCTTCTAGATAAGTTAATGGAAATCAGATTTTATGTTCGAGATGCTACTAGGAATGTGAGCCAGCTACAAGACATGTGTGCTGCCACCACCAAGGATTTTTAAAAGGTGATGTTCAGGGTAGAATGGGTAGATGCACCCGAAGAGGAGACCACACAACAAATTTTCAGCAACATAGAAGCATATTTCAAACAAGTTAAAATAGCTAAATAAGAGAAAGAATCTTCTATTTTTTGAAAAGGAATTTGATCAACAAAGGTCAATATTCTATACAAGTTAAAATGGCTAATAAGAGAAATAATATTCTATAAGAAAGAATATTATATCATTTTTTGACAAATAGTTAGCTCCAAATCAATTTTGGCAAGCTAGAAATTGGGCGCAGTGACCAACAACAGGTGAAGCAGCAACTCCCGATCAATTTTGACTAAGCTGGAATGAGGCATACTTCTTCAATCTCATTAATTTCAGCAAAATAAGACTCATGCTCAACTGGAAGCGCCCCCTATAATTGTGAATCTGGGCCTCGATTGATGGATCGTGATTTTTTGAAAGGAGAAATTAGTGTTTAATTCTTTCTATAAGTTATAAATTTCTCCTGATTGTAAAGGTCAACAAATTGAAGTCAAATTTACTACCTAAGACTAGACATTTTATTTTTACAGCTTTTATGCAACAATTAGACATGTTTTTATAGTTTTAATACAAATAGTTGAATTCTAGAAGTTTGTTAGTTTAATGATAATATCGATAGACAATGGTTGTCATATGCCAGTGGATTTTGTTGTGCATAAATGTCTCTTAATTGATGAGAATCAATAGAAGATAACAAATTCAAAACCATCTATTGAGTTATCTGTGGATTTTATTCTCTTTTTGTTCATTGATCTACTGATTTTGTGATGAGCTTATGATGTTTGTTATTGAAAAATTAATTCTAAAAAAAGTGATGATGAATGGTGTTACGTGTATTAAATCTGCACTGTGGATGAATATGATTGCATGAACTTTTTTTGAATTATTTTATTCTACAATTTTGACTAATTAGGAAATGCTTGTTACAAAACTTGCATGTCTAAATTTAAGGAAATATTTATTCACATTTTGTTGTTCCACAACCTTGATTGATAATTTTCTATTTATTTAAAACCCCCCTATTATAATACTTTGTACTATACAGTTTGTACTATTTTACCAGCAAATGCCACTTTAATATTACAGTTGCATGAATCATTGAATAATGACAACACAGTTGAGCACCAACTACCGAGACCTTGGAAGTAGGTGGTTTAAGATTAGCTATTTTTTTCAGGAGAAATAGAATAGATATTATGTTTAACATTGTGTTATTTTGACCATCAACAAGTATCAAGATATTATGTCAGAGAATGTACCATAAGAATTGTTACCAATGTAAAGTATCAAAGATTAGATGAAACGGATACTAGAAGATGGTTTTCAAAACAAAGAGGTGCATAGGATGGAACCAATACAAAATGTAGAGCTAAATAGAAAAGTGTAGGAGTATTTAAGGAAAGGATTGGTTACGTAAAGTTTAATCCTATGTGTAGTATAGTAGTTTTACCACCAAATAAAGATGGATAATGTAGGATGTGTATATATTCAAGATCTATCAACAAGATCACTATCACATATCAATTCCCATTTTCGAGGATGGATGACATTATGGAATATTTGAGTGGTGCAAAGTATTTTGCAAATATTGACCTGAAGAGTGGATATCATCAAATTATGATTAGAGAGGGTGATGGAATACTGCACTCAAGACAAATGATAGTTTGTATGAGTGGTTAGTCATGTCTTTTGGGTTGAATAATGCACCAAGCACATTCATGAGACTGATGAATGAGATATTAAAGAAATTTGTAGGTAAGTTCATTATTGTTTACTTAGATGATATTTGAATTTTTAGTAGTACCAAATAAGAACATTTTCAGCATATTAGGAAAGTATTTGAGAGATTGAGAGAAGATTTTTGATAAACATAAATTAATATAGTTTCATGAGGATAAAATTATTATATTTGGGTTCTTTTATTTCAATAGAAGGAATGAAGATGGATCCAAAGAAAGTAAGATCAATTTTTGAATGGCCTACACCATCAGACATCAAATAAATAAGATATTCTCATGGATTGGCAAGATTCTATAGGAATTTTGTTAAAAAATTAGTTTTGTCTACACACTACTAAAAAAAAGTGATGAGGGGAGATTGGAAGAAGTTAAAGTGGACATCAAGGGCACAAAAGAGTATAAAACTAATGAAGAGAAATATAATAGAGAAACCAATGTTAGTGCTACTTGATTTTTGACAAATTCTTTCAGGTTGATTGTGATGCTAGTGGAAGTGCAATAGGAGAAATGTTGAGTTAAGAAAGTGGACCGATAGTATATTGCAATGATAAATTGAATGATGCAAGGAAGAGATATTTGTTCTATGATAAAGATTTATATTTCATAATACAATCCTTGAAGAAGTGGATACATTATATGTTACCAAAGGTGTAAAAGTACAAACCTGTGTCACACTTTATAAAGGAATCGACCAACACCAAAAAAAATTCAACTTCAACCACATAAAAGTGGTCTTTATGTTTTGAATTTCAAAATGATGTAAACTAATGAAATGTAGAACTCTTGATGAAGTTTATTCCTATAATTTTTCAGATTTTTTTAAAATTGTTTTGATATTTTTTTTATCAATTTAAGAGCAGATTTTGAAATGCTGAAAATTTCAAGAAAAAGTGACATTCAGTTGACATCAAGAAACAAATAGACAAAAAAATCATTTTCCCATAAAAAATTTTCTACAAATAGGTAACTTCAATATCTCGTGCATGGGGAAAAAAATGAAATTTTGATGTATATTTTTCTCATAATAATTTTTAAAGTCAAACTTACCAGAATTTGATAGTTTTCATTTGACGTCAACTATTGTCTACTTTTTTATCATTTTCAAATAACAAATTGCACCTTTTTGAAGAGGATTCTCTCCTCTAGTGCACCATATATTTTAAAACACACACACACACACACACACACATATAAAAATATGTTTGTGTGTGTGTATTTTACCTTTTTTTAATTTCTAATCATCCTCTTTTTTAACTTTAACAACCTACAAGTGCATTATTTTTAAAAATATATATTAAAACTAATCAAAATATCAAAAAAAAAATTGGATTCACCACTCTGAGCTCTACAAAAGGTAGTTTTTATTTATTTTGAAATTATTTTGACTGAAGAAATATTTAGTTGAAGTTGAAAGTTTTAGAAAATTCTAAAAAAGGCTAGTTGGCTGCCAACTGGGATGCCACATAGATAGTTATAGTATAAAGGGTTCTGGGTGAAAGGGTTTAGAGCGAAACTATTTTTATCGAAACCTTGCACATAAATTAAGTCACATTTTAAAGCAACAAGGGAAAAATTCATTTTTTTTAGTTTCAAGCAACATTTTTTAGGTTGAAACTATTTAAGTCGAAATTGTTTTGACCGAAACTATTTAGGTCGAAATTGTTTCGAACGAAATTATTTAGGTCGAAATTGTTTTGACCAAAACCATTTAGGTCGAAATTGGTTCGACCGAAACTATTTAGGTCAAAATTGTTTCGACCGAAACCATTTAGGTCGAAATTGGTTCGACCGAAACTATTTAGGTCGAAATTGGTTCGACCGAAACTATTTAGGTCGAAATTGTTTTGACCAAAACTGTTTAGGTTGAAACTTTTTCGCTCGAAACCATTTAGTTGGCCAAAAGTGTGACACAACTTTGTGCTTTTACCCCAAGGAATTTGTGTTGTACATGGACCATCAGGCACTATAGTATTTGAATAGCTAAGGTAGATTAAATAAGAGGCACATGTGTTGGGTAGAGTTCATGCAGAGTTATACATTTGTGTTGAATCATAGAAGTGAAAAATCAAGCATTTCCAGATGTGTTGAGTAGAAGGTGGAACCTATTTATAGAAATAAGGATACAAGAGATGGGATTTGAAGATCTCAAACCTATGTATGAAGATGACCTATATTTTTTGGAATCTTGTAAAGCAAGTAGGGATCCAATTGTAATAGATAAGAGTAAGTAGTTGGATTATTTTATTCAAGATGATATTTTATTCAAAGGGAGTCTATTTTTTATTCCTAGGAGCTCAATGAGGGAGAATTTGATTAAGGAAAAACATAGTGGTAGATTAGTAGGACACATTGGAATTGATAAGACCATAGCTTTGGTAAATGGACATTTTTTTGGCCTCAAATATATAAGGACATAAGGAATTTTTTTCAAGGGTGTGGGACTTGTCAAGTTGCCAAGGGGCAATCAAAATATTAGATTGTATCAAACTTTGACAATTTCAGAGAGACCTGGGGAGGATATCAACATGGACTTCATATTGAGACTACTAAAGACACAAATGGAACATGATTATATTTTTGGTAATGAACAATTTATTTTAAATGGCACATTCATTCCTTGTAAGAAGACCCATGATTTTATACATGTTGAACTATTTTTTAAGGAGATTGTGAGATTGAATGGATTATCATGAACTATAGTCTCTAATAGGGACACAAGTTTCACAAGATACTTTTGGAAAACATTATGGAAGAAGATGAAGACTGACATAAAATTTAGTTTAGCATTCCACCTGCATAATGATGGAAAAATAGTAGTAAACATGATTTTGGGTAATTTGTTGCAATACTTAGTGGGAGATAATCCAATAAATTGGGAATAATTCTATTGCAAGAATAATTTGCATACAACATCTCAATGAACAAAATTACAAGGAAGAAACCATTCAAATTTGTGACTAGATTACCACCTCGAGGAGTTATAGAACTTAAAGACATTAGTAAGGAATAAAATGGAGTGCGGAGGTAAATTAATTTGTAGGGTACATGGAGACAATACATAATTAGGTAAAGGAATTCTTGGAAATAATAAACATCGACTATAAAGAATAGGTACATGAAAAGAGACACAAATAGTTTTCTATTGGGGATGAATTCATGGTATATTAGGATGGAAACATTTCTATTGGGTGTATATAACAAGCTAAAGATGAGGAAGTTCGGTTCATGTACAATTCAAATAAATGTTGACTCAGGGAACACTTATAAGGTGAAGTTACTGAAATCAATTAGTATATCACCAATATTCAACACTGTATATCTTCATCAATATAGTCATCAAACATAATAATTAATTAATTTATTATTGATTTAGGAATAATAAAGACTATAATTAATGATACTTTTAATGTACATTAATCATTTTTAATGATTATATAGTACTTTTTAGATTTAGTACCTATTATATAGAAATATCTAGTTTAAATGTGGTAAGATAAATCAAACTTATTACCATATTTAAAAGAAATTTATTCTGATAAATAAAGGGATGGCATCAAGTTATCAGTACCCTTAAGAGTACTCAACAAGCATCTACAAAAGCACAATCCCCAAAAGAGGAATTGGGGTGATATGGTTAATAAATATTTGTCTATGCCAAATTGGAGCCTCACCTATTTTTCCTCACAAAAGACAATCGACCTAGGGTTGGGAGGGACCCATTCTTGGTATGAGGACATTATTTTCCCTAGTTCATGATGAAGGATCTTCTTGGAGGCAACCCTCATCTAGATTTGTGCATGAAAATAACTCCTTTGACAGTTGGAGATTAAAGAAAGGATATTATTCATTTAAAACTTCTAGGGTTTCTAGGATGAACAAATATTGAATAGAGAGAAAATCCTTCCTTCCAAAACCCAATGCTTTCAAATTAGATTGGTATCGATCATGAAATATAGAGAAGAGGATT
Organism: Sequoiadendron giganteum; assembly: GCA_007115665.2. Classification (NCBI taxonomy): domain Eukaryota; kingdom Viridiplantae; phylum Streptophyta; class Pinopsida; order Cupressales; family Cupressaceae; genus Sequoiadendron; species Sequoiadendron giganteum. The sequence continues at coordinate 500,501,037 of CM021101.1, read as the reverse complement.
GTTACTACACCCAAATATTAGTAATGTAAAATAGAATAATGAAAGATCCCCTCCCTATGGTGACAAAAACTCAGAGTAATGGGAGGATTTGGGAATCATTAAAATTATTGTTTCAAAAAATGGTGGGATCCTTTTCTCAAGATTGTAGATCTTTCAAAGGAGATTAAAAGAGCATAAGTGGATTTTAGAAAAATGGATATGCAAGGACTTATTGCAAAAATGTTTTTGATGTAGTGAGAGCTTCTTAAATGCAAATACATTATTCACTAAAACCCTAAGATCTATCAAATATGATGATGATGTATCATACAAAAGTGTACAATGACCTTTCTTGTATAGACAAGGTGTGATGAAGTACCAAATGTCAAAACATTAAATGAAAGGTGTCATTATTAAATGACATGAGCCATCATTAAATGACCTAGGACTCTAATATTTAATAGAAGATAAAAATATAAAATATTATCTAAACAACTTGAATATGCCTAGGACCTAAGTGGACTTAACATGTAAATAGGATCCCACTAATAACTAGTTAAAATAAATTCCTATTTACACCAATAGATAGTACTTGAATATTTTGAATCCCCTTCGTTGTTTGTAAACATCATCTCTGATTCAAGACTATGGCATCAACCTCTTAAGTTGGAAAGAATAATATTTGATAAGGAATTCCTAATCTCTCCTCACTTTCTCCAAAACAAAGACCACAACCTTCTCCTAATAATATTTCTCCTAGTTTCAAGGTTCCCTAGTCCACTCTTTATCATGGAGATCATGTTGTTAAAGGAACTTCCTGAGTAGGATTGGTCAAAAAATCCCCTCTATGGAGGTAGGTCATCTCTCTTTTTCTAAGAGAGATTCCTAATAGGTGAAGAAAATTTAGCATTGGTTCAATCATCCCTTCCTATAGGAGAGGGTGTTGAACATATATGTTGTCATTGATGTCAAAGGTGTGAGAGAGGTATGTTTTCTAAAGGGTCGATAAATCTATGAGAGTTAAATTTAATTGCTTCTAATATGTCTTTTTTGAGCATGTAAAGGTATATGCCAACTTAAATTTAAATGGCTTTGAACTAATAAACTATATAATATACATAACATCTTATCAATATTATCACATGATATATGTAACACCATATAACTTATTAATAATATTTTCCCATCTCAATATATGGATGGTTTTTAAGATACTTAGAGCCTTGTTAATGGAATTGTTCTCTTTCCTAGATATATGTCTAACCACCATAGTATATTTTCTAGCATAACTAATGTGTTTTTTTAATGCATATGATACATAGGAAATTCAATGACTGAGATTTATTTAATGCAATAATACATGCAATGTTTCAAATATTTGAGATACTATATAATTCAAGCCTTTGACAATAGTAATTGGTTATGCATTAAAAATAGTTGATCATTGTATATATTTATCTCTCCTAAGCTTGAAAAGTTAAAAAAAAATTGCACTAAAAAATAATGTAATATGAATAGAGATGCATGTAGCAGGCTGTATATTTTGTAGCAGCTGAGTTTTATGTTGTAACAGCATAGGAAAAAGGCTGAAAATGGCCAAAAAAATGTATCAATATTTGTAAACATGTTATTATATTATATTTAATACAAAAAAACATATGAAAATAATTAAATATAAGAATGTGCAATATATTTTAATATATATATATATATTTTCTCTTCTCTTTCTATCTTCCTAATGATGGATCATGAGTTTGATCCAAAACGTCGAGGAAAGGAAAAATTCACACAGTCAAAACCAAAAACTACACACTATTATATTTTTTAATTAACTAATTATTCTTCTAAAATTAAATAATTTATTTAGTTTGCACATTCCTCTAAAAATAAATAAAATCATTATTTTATATATTTGTTAGTTATATCATTTTCTATCTTTATTCTTTTAAAGCTCAATTTAGTGAACTCTAAATTTAGTGACCTTTGCTAAATTTGGTGAGTAAATTGAACTTCACCTAATCTCTCCATGCAGACTCGTTCATGATCATCCTAATCTCTCATCAATCCTTGTCCATTGTTCTCATTTCACATCTCACATCTTTGATCAAATATGTTGAAACCTATAAAATAAACATCTTTTGGTCATTCAATCCCTCCTTAAATCAGCAGCGAAACTATACTCAATTTTCATCACTTTTTCTTAACAAGGTTATGCTAAGTTTATGATTAGTCCACATATCATACTAAAAAAAACATAATCTTGTATTTTATAATGGAGTAAGGTTAGGTGTTTTCAATGGAGATAAAGTAGATTATATTAGATTAGATTTATATTCTCTTTGATTGCTTTCATTAGAATATTGCACAGGTTCTATTGAGATTATGACTTGTTGATAATTTGAATTGGATTATTGATATGATTTCTTATTGTTTTGAGTTCACTTAATCCACCTTTAGGGTAAAAGTACAAACATGTGTCACACTTTTATAAAGGAAACAAACAACATTGATCCAACTTTTAAACTTGAATCACTAAAAAGTGATATATATGTTTTAAATTTTGAAATAATGTAAACTAATAAAATATTTTTTTTTTAGTATATTTTATGTTTGTATTTTTTTGAAAAAAATAAAAAATTATTTGAATATAGTTTTTTAATAAATTAACACTATAATTTAGTTGTTGATAAAATGTTGAAAAATGATGTTATATGAGACATCAATCTTTATACAGTAAATTTATTTTTTTGACTTCAATTCTTTTTTGTGTATTTATAACTTGAAATTTTAGGGCACGGATATATTTTTTTTCTAATTTTGAAAAATATATATTTTCAAATAAATATTAAAATGTGCACGTATTAGAACTTAGTTGTTTCCAATTGACGTCAACTTTCTTATTAATTATTTACCTAAAATATATAAAAAAATATACCATCTTGATATAGATTCTTGTGTTTAGGGCATCCTATTTTTTTTTAAAAAAAATTAATAAATTTTACTATTTTTCCTTCACATGGCAATCAACGTAATGTGCTGAAAACCTACATTTAGTAAAAATAAAAAAGAAAATATAAATAATAATTAAACTATTAAAATATATAAAAAAATTTAAAACTAAACTTATGGATCTACAAAAGGGCACTTTTATATTTTAAAAATAATGTTTTATACACAAGTAGAAGTTGTTGAAACATCAAGTTATTCAAATAATTTTACTTTTTTGGTAAATTAGACTCAAAGTGGTGCTAAATATGCATTTAGCCAACAATTTTAGTTGGAAAAGTTGTGTACATATATAACTTAGCTAGAATGAATCTTACAAGATCATATGTTTGACCAAAATTATTTTTTAGTTAAAAAAGCTTAAATTCACTTGTGCTAATAAGTTGGTTGAAAGTGTGACACAGCTTTGTGCTTATACCCTTTATCCAAATTTCACTATTCACAATATTAAATTTGTTGAATAAATTATTATGCAAGTATTCGACTTTGAAAAATAATGTGGAAAGTGATGAGCTACTTACAATAATAAGTCAGTCAAAATAGAAATAAAGTACACAAGATTAACAAAGGATTTTAGCTATTTAACCAAGCCACTATAAAAGGAGCTTTGAATCTTGTTCATGTATAGAAACTTGACATAAGGGAAACAATAAAGATAGAAACATAAATTGCATAGACAAGTGAAGTCACAATATAATGAAAAATTATATTTTCTTGATTGAATTATCAACATAAAGGCACCAAAACATTAAGGAGTAAGAAAAAGGACAACACAGAGTTAGTATTAATAGGAAATTTCCAAATAGGAAATAGAAATCATGTATTAGTTTTTATAAATGGTTATAATATAATTGAACTCTCTACCAAGCAGGTAATATTGGGCCTACAAAATACACCACCTTGGACCCATGTGGCACTCAACCATTCACCACTCCATATTTAAACCTCTTAGAAGATCTATGAACTGGTTCTCTAACCATTAATAATCACACACATGTGTCACCAAGTGTCTCGTGAGTCACTTTTAAAATATTTTTCTAACAATGAAGGTCAAATATGAAACAAATATAACTTTATCCTTATTCCATTTTTATATTTATAACATGAATGAGGAATGACACCTATTTTAACATGGTTGTACATATAAAATACTCATTCACCATTATATTGAGTATATTGAATGGACCCACTACTAACAACATTCAATCATACACAAGGTACCCCATGTTGGCACTTAATAGTGATTGTGGCCTTCAACATATGCACATAGCCCATATCATTTTTTTAAATAGGATTATGAGCACACATATTAGAATAAAATAAAATTTTATCTTCAAGATCCTATGATCAAAAAATAGGCTTTCCATGACATTTAGAAAGCTATAAAATATGAACAAATAATGTGGATAATCACTTTCAAGAACTTGCTAAGAAAGACTTATATTTTGTTGCAAGAAGTGTGCCCTTGGTCTCCTTGTGTTGTGCATTGCAATTCTCAAGTTTGTGACATGTCTTAATCACTTCCCATGGATTCATTAACTTTGGTGGTTGTATCGGGCATTAACAGGTCGATCTTTTGGTTCAACAACAACTATCTATGCAACAATCGGTATCAGAGCCAGGTTCACAAGTTCAAACCCCTTGCTTACGCTGGGGGGATTGTTTCAAGGTGTGTTCCCTTTATCTCCTTGTGTTGTGCAATTCAATGCTTAGGTTTGTCACATGGCTTAACTGCCTCCCATGGATTCATTAACTCTGGAATTTGTATCGGGCATTAATAGGTTGATCTTTAGATGCAACGACAATTATCTATGCAACATATTTCCAAGGAAACCTAGTAGATAGACTATAATTTAGCTAACTAATAAATTTGCTAACTAACTTAATCATTATAATTTAGCATTTGATATTTTTTCCACCCAGACTATGATTTTTGTTCGCATACAAGTTTAATTTGCTACGAAAATATTTTGTTGGTTTGAATACAAGTTTAATATGCCAATGAAAATATTGTATTAGTTTGAAAACATGTTTAATTTTCCAATGAAAATATTTATTGGTTTGAGTACAAGTTTAATTCACCAATGGAAATGTTTTATTGGTTTCAACATAGGTTTAATTCGTCAGTGAAAATATATTATTGGTTTTCATTAAGGTTTAATTTTCCACAAAAATATTTTATTGGTTTGAAAACAAGTTTAATTCACCAATGAAAATATTTTATTGGTTTGAAAACAAGTTTAATTTTCCAATGAAAATATTTTATTGGTTTCAATAAAATTATAATTCACCAAGATTTTCTACAAACTTCTAGTGATTACAAAATATTTTCCAATTGAATTTATAATTTTTTGCCAAAAAAGGAAAAAATCTCCACTCAAATTAATATTTTTTTTAGGAATAATACAAGATTCGCCAAGTTTTTATACCTTTTCCTAGGGGAGTTTCTTAAATTTATCCCTGTTCTTCATCATAAGATGAAGTATGTCTACAAAAACAAGCTATATGCAGTTAAAGTGGATCTAAATCCTAAAAGTTGCTTACAAGAAAAATTCATACATCAACCTCCTATTTCCAAATCTCTAAGTATTTTGATTCCATCTTCAAAAGTAAAACATTACCTTCCAATGTTAATGATATTGATGATCACAAATCTCCTACAATTGCACTCTTTGGTGTTGATTGGGGTTCATTAGATTTTACACCTTCATTGCGGAGTATAAAATCTCACCATCAAAGCTAGAGGAGCCAAAGGTTGTTTTTGTGGCATCCACACACTATTGTCCTTCTTCTTCTCAATAATCTAATCTTAACAATATAACTCCTCCGAACAATAGTAATCATCATAATGATGCTTCACCTTTGAGTACATATTTTGGTGACGATTGAAGTTCATTAGATTTTACACCCTCCTTTGTTGGAGAGTACAAAATCTCACAATCTAAACCCAAGGAGTCTTTGGTTTCATTTACACAATCTATTTCTTCTAAGAAAATAAAATCTACTATTCCAACCTCTTCTACTTCAACAAGTTTTCAAACACTACCATCACCTCCTATCCATGAAAATGGGTCATCTTCTTCAAAGAGTGATCATACTTCTCATTGGATAAGATTAGTAATGTGGTCTCTCCTCCTCTATTTTGTTTAGAAACACATTATGGGCTTGGCTTCAAAATTATATCTAAATAAGGATACAATGGAAGCGGTTTAGGGTGCATGGAACAAGGAGTTAAGGTTCTTGTGAAACCTACATCACACTTTTCTAAACAAGGTTTAGGTTTTCAGCCTTCTCCTTTGTCTACAATCCCTCCACCATTGTTTGGTGTATCTATGACTTCCTTTTTGTTAGTGTAGGTTTTTATTTTCCTAGAGGGATATTTAATTTTCCCTTATGGGATTTTCCTACACATTTTTTAAGCTTTCATGGGATAATAAAGTGAGTTAATTATTTAATAACTAGGAGATAAAGTGGTGAGTTTTCCTCTACCTTTTAAGGGTGGAGTATTTACTTTTTCATCACTTTATTTAATGTTGGTGGTTTTTGTGGTCAATTCTCTTTGGTTGATTTTCCACCTCCATCCTCTCCTATGTTCTATATAAACTCACTACTTAGCTTTTATTTTTCATCTTGGAATCTCTTAATGCATTTTGTCATATCGACATTACATAATCTCTTAGAGTTCTAGTTTGCATTCTTTATGTGTTTCCAGTTTATGTAGCTTTGATTTTTCTCTTAAAAAGTTCCTTGGGTTATTCAATCTATTTCAAATTTCTAACATGGTATCAAAGCTTTTGTTTTGAGAAATATAATTTATTTGATTCTTAATTGAGATATTGACATTTTCATGTAAAAATATTATAAATTCTCATATGCTCTTCTCTTGCATTTTGAACGATCTAGAGAATCAAAAAGGGTTTGCAAAGATTTAATTACCTCTTTATATTACATATGTATTTTGTGAGATCCGGGTGATTGTAGATTTTTTAGTTATATTGGCAGAATTTTTGGCCATTCCAATGCATCCAGGAGGCTTGAGAAAGTCAGGATTGGCTTTTGTTTCATCCAAATTGGAGATCATTTGACATAGTTGCAAAAGAGGGTTTAAAGCTCGGATCTGGTGAACAACTATTTATTGGAGTTTTTTCAATCCAAATGGACCTTGCCATTACACTTAGAAGGACCAAAAACCCCTATTCTCATATATAAAAAATCTATTTTAGATGAATTTGATTTTTGGGAGTTTTTTGTTTTGCCAAGGGATCGTCACAATGGGCTAAATTCAACCATTTTTTTAAAAAAATCACAATTTTTTGCCACGGTGTCTGTGTTTTGCAAACAAGATATCATCAGAAAGATAGATATGAGAAATTTCCATCCATGGAGGTATTGAAAATAATTTATTCCATCTTGTACCAAATATTTTAGGTTGAAGTTGTTTGTTGCTAATTTCTTCCACATGCCATAACTTTTGCCCCGATGCTCCAATTTTTGAAAAATGAATTGGCATTGGAAAGGTGGTGAAAAGCACTACACAAATATGAAGCTATTTTTCCCTGATTCCATCTCAAATTCATTATTTATCAAAAAAAAAAAATTTGGTTGTTTTGAGTCTATTGAGCATTGTATCTTGGAATTTAAGACTTTGTAATCGCACTAAATTATAAAGTGGCAACCTTATGATATTTGGGGGGGTGTTTTTTTATACTATTGAAAAGGTTGGGAACTTGTATTTGCCTTCTTATTTGGTTTTATTTTCACTCATTATTGGTGGGATTATACATGCACTTTGTAATCATGAACTGAGATAAAGTTCCATTTATGGGGGGTTAATCATGTCTCTTAAACGGCATTTTCATCATTTTGTTGTAGGCTAACTTTAGAGAGCTATTTTTCTTGGAAAAAGCGGATAAAAATCATTTCCTTCAGTGGGATCTACTACCCTATCTCCTTGGACTCATTCCTGAGCCAAGTGACTATGATGAAAAGAATGCATGGTTTAATAATTATGGCATGTTCTATGGACTAATATGTCTTACTATTTTTGAGCATACTCTACATAACATAGAGAATACTAAGTGCCCTTTCACTGCTTGAACCATCATCCAAAAATTGTATGGAGACATTGTGTAACATATTGATTTTATCAATTATTTCAATTGTAAATATAAATCATGAGATTTGCATGTTTATGATAGATGAGTATTAAGATTGAAATTGGAATTGAAAATGAGAATGAAATTGAAATTAAAATTTAAATTTAAATGCAAGTGAAATGATTTGAAATTCATTATTATGAAATTTGGGGATTGTCATTGTTGATGAGAAATTGAGTGTAAGTGAACGCAAGAACAGGTGAACGAGAATGAAGGCGAGAACATTGATCGGGTAGAGTCATTTTAGCCATTAGACATTTATGAGGATGATGGAATTTCACACACCACTTAGTTGTTATAATGTGTTTTTGTGATGATTCTTCTTTGGAAATTTTTAACAAGTTTGTCTGAATGTTCAAATTTATGTGAAAATAAATAAGTTTTCTTTTTGGAATGGAAAGATTTATTATTTATGATGAGTTTCAAAAATCAAGAAAAAAAAATGTTATTGTTGTAAGAAAATGGTTTATTTATGTATAAAATGTGAAAAATTATGTTATTGATTTATTTGTTGGTTTCACATTTTATAAATGAAAGAAGAAATATATATATATATATATTAAAATAAGAATATATATTAAATGTGGTTATTTGAATAGAAAATAGATAAATATCAAAAATAATTTATTGGAAAACAAATTAGAAAACAAAAATATGTTCAAAATGGAATTGAAATAAAAAAACAAAGCAACAGTTATCAATTTGAAAGCAAAATATCTTGCAATCAATTTTGCATGCAATTAAATAAAAGAACTTGAAGTTCTGGAGATCAAGCAAAAAAAGTGGATCTAATTTTAATGACAACTACATCATTCACAAAAATTAAGGGGGAAGAAATCCATTTTTGGGAAGAGAACATGGAGAAATGTTGAAGATCACTGGAAAGAACTCATGCGCATGTGAGAAAAGATGGTTGTTTTTTATTATTTTATGGGAAATATGATAATCTTCTTAGGCTACATGCGTGACCAGTATAGGAAAACAGAGAGTGAATTTTTATAAAAAAATGCTATCAGCAATCTCCCATGCGCCAGAGCAGGGGAGTCTTTAGTTTTATTTTTATGGAGTGATTTCACATTAGAAACATATATACTATTAGCTCTTATGCGCGGACAGGGAGAGAGAAGGAGTTGAGCGTAGTTTTAGTTTGATAATTTTGATCTTTTGTTGACCAAAACTCCCATGCGCACATGGAAGGAGAGCATACAGTAGGGAGAGTTTGATTTTAAAAGGGTCATGATTTCCACATACGTATGGAGGAGAGCACGGGCGCAGCCAAGAAGGAAGTCCAATTAGAAAAGGCTTTATTGAATATTTTTTGCTGACTGTTCTTCAGATCTCCAATGCATGGCCAGGAGGATTTTGATTTTGTATTTACAAGATAAAATAGAGAGTTGTGAAGGGGCGGCCAGGGGTGAGTCAAATACAAACAGAAATGTATGTCCCATTCATTCCACTTAAGCAGCAAGGAGAAGACAGAGGCAAGGCACGGGTGGAAGAGAAGAGGGGGAATTCATAACAAAAATCTCTCTCCATTGTACGCATGTGAAGAGTGGACAGGGACACAACCAACAAGGGGAAAAAGAAAGAATAGGAGAGAACACAAGATTAACAGGAGATGAAGGAAGTGTGTGGCCAGAGAAAAGGATAGACAGACGGGAAAGACCAGTGGGAGATTAGGAATAGGGAGCATATTCAGTTGTTCAAGATACATGCACATGCACAGGAAGTAACAGAAATGAAAACAATCATCATCAGATTTAGGAGAAACTCACACAAAAAGTGACAAATATAAAAGTATCTAGATATAAGATTGAAAAGATTCACAACTACTGCAGGATATTAAAGGTAAGTTATTGAAATAAAAGTTTTACCAGTCTTAAAACAAAGAATGTAATTGTGTAATTTATATCTTTCTTTTGCAAAAACCAGTAAAAATGAAAACATATCTGGAAGAAAGATCAAATACCAGACCATATTTTTTGTTTTATTTATTTAAGAGAAAGAACGAACATGATCAGAAAACTATTATGAAATAGTAGAGAAAACCATGAAAAAGAAAGTTATTAAGAAACAATAGATTTCTTGTTTAAAGAATTTTGTTTTAGCATGTTTAAATATTTGCACAGATAACAACATGTTTTAGATTCAGAAAACTCTGAAATGAAAACTATATTCGTTAAATTGTACAAACAGGAAAATTGGACATTGTCGGAAAAGAGCATGAAGTTATTAAATTATCACAGAATAATATTGTAGAATGTTTTCCAGAATTATAAGATTAAATACTTTGTATATTTCAATATGTTTGGAAAGAACAAAATTGGATTTTGTTAATTCTCGAGAAATGATGCTAAAATTGCTGCAAAATAGAAGTAAATATGAGGTATTATGTTTTGAAAAGATATTATTTAAAAATGAAATATGAGAAACAGAAAACAAAGAAAGTAAAATTATAAATTATAAAATACTTTGAAATGAACGAATTGGAAAAGGATTATATTGAATTGTGATTTAATTTCTTGAGTAAATGAACCGAAAGAATGTGTGCTCATTTAATTCTTGTTTAAATATGTACTTAGAATACATACTTGAGATACACCTTTAAAATTTATTTTATTTTATTTTATTTTAAATTGAACTTAATGTTGTTTAAGATTTAAATCCAGAAGTTATCGCAATAAATACCATGTGTGCTTTAAAGATAAAGCACAGTTCATGTGTTTGTTAAAGATCATTTTATTTTGAATAGGAGCCAAGCATGCTTGGTAATTGAATGTGCATGACATGTGTTTGGAAAGTTACCTTCTGGGACGGGTGTTGAATATGGGTTATTAGAGAGTGTAGTTTTGATTTTCCAAAACTGCCTTTATTTGTCATGCATGGCATTTTACTTGGCCAAGTAACTTAAGGACCATTGAAACAAATGGAATGAATTAACTCTCTACCATATCCTAGTATCGAACTTGCTTGTTTATTAAATGAATTAGAAAAATGGAAATGCTTGTGGTATTACTAGTTATACTAGGCATGCACCAAATTCCATCTTGCTTTTCGACTGCATTTTGCTAAGAGATTCGTGCAGGGTCGGGTATTTCTTGAATGACTAAGGAATCCCAGGGAAGCGTAAGCTTCGAGGTTGGGCAGAAAAAGCGCCTGATTCTTGTTCTTGTCTTCATGTTTGAAGATAAGCTATTGGATTGAAGAAAAAAGGATGATTTCTTCAATTATGTATTATTAAATTATTGTATGATTATTATAGAGCTTAAGGTGACAAAATTCCTAAGTATTGAATTGTAAACTTATGTTACAAATACTTTTGTATTATTATCAATGTCGTGTAAGATGAAACGTGTATGAATTTAACTGGAAGTATTATGAATCTATTTATCAACTTTAAGTCGTTGTTTTGAAATCGTTTGGATTTTATGAAGTCTAATGAATGAAGTTTCGACTTTCTTTTGAATTTGAATGAATTTTTTTAAGGAATTGTCGTTGTTTGGATTTAAAGACTTTCGCGCTTTACATTTGGTATCAGAGCAATAAGGTTCTACACTACAACCTATGAGCTCATTACACAATAATGTGTAAACCTTATCAGAAGATAAAAGGTTGAAAAGTTCTTATGCTAGAATGACAAGAGAAAAGAACTTAAGGAAGTGAAAAGGATGATGTAAGCATTAGTAATTTGTGTAAATTGGGACTAGTTAAAGATTCGTCCCAAGAATTAGAATTCCTAAACCAACAACTTATGATAAAACCTAGGATTGCAGAAGATGATGCAATCAGGTTATGTAGGAAGGTTAGGAAGAATAACCTATACATACATGAATCTAAGAAAAAGAGAATGAGCAGGAATGAGATAAATTAAATTGTAGCAACCTATAATTGTAAAAGAGTCAAGAACTCTTCGATTAGTGTAAACACTACGAATCTATGTAAGTAAAGTCAACATAAATTAGATTGTTCAAGTAGGATACGAACGAAGGAAGTATCCTCAAGGGTTGGAGAGCTCATGACTTGAACTCTTGTGTTAAGATAAAGATCTTGTTAGAAAAGAGTTAGTATCGAGGAATTGAGAAAAGACTAGAACGGTCAAAAGAAACAATCAATGATATGAGCAAGGTTCCTCCAACCGAAATCATTTAGGTTATTGAAGTTTTTGGAATCAAACAACTTATGAATAATGGTTCCAAAGGGGAATAGGAATACAACATGGATCTATGTGTCAGGATACTAGAATTTGCAAGGAAAGCAACACTTTGAGTTAATAAGTAAATCAACAAAAAGAGAGTGAATTGATTCAAGCTAAGTACCCCACCTAGCAAAACTTGGTTATGACTTCCTTGCAAGTCATAAGGACAATTATGTAATACATTTTATGAACACAAGGGAAAAAGGACAAATGGAAAGGTTAATAACTATGACCTTTATAACTTATGATTATCGGATCTAAAGATCAAAGGATATTATTATCAATGCCTTAGAAAATAATAAGCAGAAAAATTGATCATGATAAGGAAGATCATTGTCTATGGATTGACAAGGAAATATCTAAGAGACTCGGGATTGGAAGAAAGTGTCTCTATACTCTTATATAATAAAATAGAGAAATTAAATAACAATGTTATTTCTATATGAAATATATCCATTTCATGAAACGACTTGACATTGAAGCTTACTATGTTAAGAAACCTATGGACGAGAAAAAGGTTGGCTATTTAAGCCATTGAGATGGAGTGAAAAATAAAGTAAGATGTGACGTTATTTGAACCACACCAAAATCTCTTAAGGAGAATGATTAAATCACTTAATCACTACCTTACTCTTGAATGAAACCTTGGGTTAAGGATAACCTAATTGGGAAAAGAAGTTCATTCAATAAAGAGAGAGATCTTATGATGAGACTAAAACCTATTAAGTTGGATTACGTATTGGAATTACTCTTTAACACCTATAAGTAGGAATTAAACTTGAATGAGCTATACATTGGGTCTTGACTATAGCCATATAAAGTGGAGAAATCTTTAAACAATTGGACTAGTCAACAATTAAGGATTCCATCCTAAGAATTGGAAGGGAATATTGGGTTTAAGATTTGCCCATACGATTGAATATCATTGGAGTTAATGAAACTCTATAAAGATAGAAACATAGGAGGGATGCCTAGTAAGTTAAAGGAAGTTGTATTATTGTCAAGAATTTACTTTAAGTAGCTCTTATATTAGAAGAGAAACACTTTCAAAAGGAAGCATCTATTGTCATGACAGAACATCATATAATTTTCACTTAGCAAGAAATGTTGAAAATCTTATGGAGAAGAACATCAGAATTGTTACTTGTGATCAAAATGGATATACTAAAGTTGAGACTCTCCTATACAATTAAGAAATCATGGAGTTAAATGTTAATGCTTGAAGATTAGATATGCAATTAATTTTTTTATTATCTGGAGATCAACGCGATTGAACGAGGATTAGTACTCGAAAATTGGTACCAGATTAAATCAAGGAAATTAGATTGAGTTAAAGGATGAATTACATCTATGAAAATAATCCAAGGAAAAAAGAAAATCCATGATATGAATGTCCTGAGATAAATGAGAATTATCTCCGCAAATCCTATAACTATCCACATGAAGATTAATAATGGTGTAAGATAAAAATAGGTTATCATTTAGTTGAAGGATAGACTATTGTTGGATATACAAGAACCTATGTGTCCAAAATTTGGGATATTCGAGAATTGAACGAGGAAAATAATGTCAGGGTTAGGACATCGGATTGACAAAAGGAATTTTTGGATAAGGATCCACTATTATCTGGAAGAAGATAGAGTAAGAAGTTGCACGAAATGTAGCAAGGTAATGTCTAGTATGCTAGGAAATGAAGACCAGAAGTCATCATTGGTAGGACATGTAACTCACTTAAGATTCTAAAAGGAAAAGGGTATAACACAAGACAAATCAATATGTCTATGTTAGTAGAGTTAACATAATTTTCTTATGGATAGACTCATCAAAGAAACCAATAATTTTTGAAAACTTGACTTATAGGATTTTGATCCTAAATAATATATATGGGTAAGCCGTTGCGTAGCAAACCTGAAAGGTTATTATAGTTTAGAAAATAATGATAAGGTTGTGTAAACCAAAATCGTACCATGAGACATTCATTTGAATAAATTTGCAATACATTATTTTAGTCAAATAAGTAAAATGGTGAACTAAATTTTGAATGATTTGTATAATTCAAAAATTGAAGTTTGGACAATTATTTGGAAACAAAGGAAACTCTATTAAAGCTGAAAAAGGCTTGGAGATAATCATAGAGTTGATAAATGTCAAAAAGGAATAATAGATCGAAGTGATCGATGAAACTTAATTAATGACAAAGCTTAAGTGTGGAGGAGTATCAAAATTGACAAGTGTCTAGGAGAAAGGTTATGCTTGAGATAGACAAGTAATCAAGGTAAAGTACTTTATGGTAAGGATAATGAATGTGTAAGTGGCGGATGGACTCAATTTATGAGTTGTCTAAAAGTGTAAATACAAATGAAAAGGATTGGACCCACGATGTAGTGTACAATACATCGGCATTCCTCTTCCATTTGGGTTAAACTAAGGATAAATTCATGGACTAATGAATTTTGATCACTAAGTATAGTTATTATTATATATATTGGATGTATTTATGGAATAAAGCTCTTGGGAGAGTAAGTATGTGTGAAGCATACGAGATTTCCCTATGTGATAGTAAGGACACTTCAAGCAAGGTCTAGAAAGGACAAGATTATTGCATAGGATGAATGTTTTGTAAATCTTACGTATTTTGGGAAATCATCAAAGTTGGCTCCAAGAATTGTGGGACCCTTTGATGTACTGGAAGTCATGAATCCAGTTGCTTATAGACTAGAGTTAATTGGGATAATACTTAGTACAAGGTCTAGCGGGTCCAGTATATTGAGGATAGTGCTACATGGGAGGATTATGTGATGATTGATCGTCATTTTCCTCATTTGTTTTCT
>CM021101.1:500465001-500485770 GCA_007115665.2 Sequoiadendron giganteum | reverse complement strand
AGAGAGACCCCAGGAGAGAGAGGAGAGAGAGAGAGAGAGAGAGAGAGAGAGAGATGGAATGGCAGAGAGAGCGGGGAGAGAGACAGAGAGTGAGAGGAAGGAGGAGAAAGGAGAGAGAAGAAGGTGGACACATGGAGAGAGGGATGGAGGGAGACAACCACACCATCCACCCCACATGAAAGGGAGATATAGAGATGTGGAGAGGGAAGGAGAGACAGATGGAGAGGTAGGGATTGAGGGACAGATAAGGATTTAGAGAGAGGTGAGACAATGAAATAGAGAGAGAGAGAGAGGTAGGTAAGGAGAGGGAGGGGAGATAAAAGGAAGTAGAGAATGGAGGAGAGAGGGAAGAAGAGTTAGGGAGGAGAGATAGGTGAGATAGAGAGAGAGGAGGGAGAGGGATATTTAAGGAGAGAGGGATGAGATAGAGAGAAATAAAGTAAAGAGGGAAGGGGGAGAGAGAGAGGTGATAAAGAGAAGTAGAGGCATAATGAGAAAGGTAGATAGATTGAGAGAGGGAAAGAGAGAGGGAGAGAAAATGAGGTATATAGGGGTAGGCTAGACAAAGAGATGTAGAGTGAATTTTGGTGGAAGAGAGAGAGGAGGGAGGGATAGGTAAAGATGGATAGTTGAGATAGATAGAAGGAGAGAGATATAGGTAGAGAGGGAAAAGAGATATAGAAAGAGGGGGAGGGAGAGAGGAGAGATAGAAAGAGGGGGAGGGAGGGAGAGATAGAGAGAGTAGAGAGGGAGGAGAGAGATAGAGAGAGGTGATGGAGAGAGAATTAGAGAGGGAAAGAAGGTGGAGATATTGAGAGAGAGGAGGCAAGGAGGGAGAGAGAAATAGGTATAGAGGGACAACTAGGTAGAGAGAAGTAGATATGAAAGGAGAGATATAGGGAGAGGTAGGGATGGAGAGAGAGGTGAGACAAAAATAGAGAGAGTTCTAGGTAGATAGAGGGAGGAGGAGATAAAGAGAAAAATAGAGGGAAGGAGAGAGGGAGGAAGAGGTAGGGATGGAGAGACAGAGGTGATAGAGATAAGAGAGGAGGGTTGAGATAGAGAGAAAGAGAGTGGAGAGGGAAGGGGAAAGAGAGAAGTGAGATAGGTGATAGAGATGTGTGATGGAGCTTAAAATTAGAGAGATAAGGAGGAAGGTGGAGAGATTGAGATGGAAGGAGGGGGGAGAGAGAGATGTATAGAGGGATAGGTTAGATAGAGAGAAGTAGAGAGAAAAGGTGGGTGAAAGGAAGAGAGAGGGAGAGAGAGGGGGAGAAAGAGAGGTGAGATAAAGAGAAGTAGAAAGGGAAGGAGAGAGAGAGGGAGATAGAGAAAATTAGAGAGGGAGGGAGGGAAGGAGAGAGAAGTGAGATAGAGAGAACTAGAGAGGGAAGGAGAGAGAGAATGAAAAGATAGAGAGTAGAGAGGGGAGGAGAGAGTGAGGGAAGCAAAGAGAGAGAGAAAGAGAGGAGAGGGAGGGAGGGAGGGATAGGTAGGTATAGAGAGTAAAGAGAGATATATAGAGATTAAAGGAGAGGGATGAGAGATAGAAAAATGTAGAGAGGGAAGGAGGGAGGGAGATAGATATTGGAGAGGGAAGGAGAGAGAGATGGACATGTAGAGACATAGTTCTTGAGCTCAAGGAAGATATTGTTAGATAAAGGGATGGAGATAGTGAGAGAGAGAGAGAGGTCTAGAGAATAAGAGATGAAAATGAGTGAGATAGATGAAATTCGACCTCCTGAGTACTAAAATTTGACCTCCTGATTACTGAAATTTGACATGTTGATTACTGAAATTTGACTAAGTCTGAAATTTTTAAGATCTTCCAAAAACTAGAATTTGCATTATAACTCTTAGAGATTTGAAACCACTCTCAAACATCCTGCCTATATATACATGAAATATAACTTAAAGTATAAGAAAGTAAATGTCCATATGAAATATAACTTAAAGTATAAGAAAGTAAATGTCCATATGTAAATATATAATTTTTTTTCATTTTGATTTAGTTAAGGTTTTGATCCATGGCTTCTATTGTAAATTCCTTCGTTTTTGGTCAAAAACCAACATGTGCTAGGTTTAGGATAGATTTTTACATGTTCATCGGAACGTGAAAAAAATTACGTTTTTTGAAACTAGACTCCATTCTACACATGATGAAAAAAATAAAAATCAATTTTTGATTAGTTTACAAAAAAATTGGAGGGGGAGCACGCTCAAATTTTAGCTTTTCAGGATGTGTCCACTTTGAAAATTCATAAAATATTATATATTCATTAAAAAAATTATCCGAAATAAGGAGGATAAACTACATGGTGTTAGATAATTTCTCACTATTGGGATTTTTGAATTTCTAAACAAATGTTAACCAAAAAGGGGGGAGTCCTCAGGCGCTATGCTATTTGTTTTGATAAAAACAGGACCTGTTTTGGGCCCCCCCCCTTTTTGAGACCCTTAATCTTCATTAATTTCAAAAAACAATAGTAGCTTAGAAACTAGACTCGGAGCACTTCAACTTTTGTTCTTGCTGCATCTTGAAATTTTGAGCATAACTATCTTCATTTTCTCGTGCAAATCAGATTGTCCTGATTTCAGAAAAAAAGTGGCATCTTAAGAGCCAAAATTGTGTCACAGATTGGTGCACTTACCTGTATGCTCTCCTTCCATGTGCGCGTGGGAGTTTTGGTCAACAAAAGATCAAAATTATCAAACTAAAACTACACTCAACTCCTCTCTCCCTGGCCGCATATAAGAGCTAACAATATATATGTTTCCAATGTGAAATCACTCCATAAAAATAAAACTAAAGACTCCCTTGCTCTAGCGCAGGGGAGATTGCTGATAGCGTTTTTTTATAAAAAGTCACTCTTTGTTTTCCTATACTGGCCGCACATGCAGCCTAAGAAGATTATCATATTTCTCATAAAATAATAAAAAACAACCATCTTTTCTCACATGCGCATGAGTTCTTCCCAGTGATCTTCAACATTTCTCCATGTTCTCTTCCCAAAAATGGATTTCTTCCCCCTCAATTTTTGTGAATGATGTAGTTGTCATTAAAATTAGATCCACTTTTTTTGCTTGATCTCCAGAACTCCAAGTTCTTTTATATAATTGCATGCAAAATTGATTGCAAGATATTTTTCTTTCAAATTGATAACTATTGCTTTGTTTTTTTATTTCAATTCCATTTTGAACGTATTTTTGTTTTCTAATTTGTTTTCCAATAAATTATTTTTGATATTTATCTATTTTCTATTCAAATAACCGCATTTAATATATATTATTATTTTAATATATATATATTTCTTCTTTCATTTATAAAATGTGAAACCGACAAATAAATCAATAACATAATTTTTCACATTTTATACATAAATAAACCATTTTCTTACAACAATAACATTTTTTTTTCTTGATTTTTGAAACTCATCATAAATAATAAATCTTTCCATTCCAAAAAGAAAACTTATTTATTTTCACATAAATTTAAACATTCAGAAAAACTTGTTAAAAATTTCCAAACAAGAATCATCACGAAAACGCATTATAACAACTAAGTGGCGTGTGAGATTCCATCATCCTCATAAACATCTAATGGCTAAAATGACTCTACCTGATCAATGTTCTCGCCTTCATTCTCATTCACCTGTTCCTGCGTTCACTTACACTCAATTTCTCATCAACAATGACAATCCCTAAATTTCATAATAATGAATTTCAAATCATTTCACTTGCATTTAAATTTCAATTTCATTCTCATTTTCAATTCCAATTTCAATCTTAATACTCATCTATCATAAACATGCAAATCTCATGATTTATATTTACAATTTAAATAATTGATAAAACCAATGCGTTACACAATGTCTCCATACAATTTTTTGATGATGGTCCAAGCAGTGAAAAGGAACTTAGTGTGCTCTATGTTATGTAGAGTATGCTCAAAAATAGTAAGACATATTAGTCCATAGAACATGCCATTATTATTAAACCATGCATTCTTTTCATCATAGTCACTTGGCTTAGGAATGAGTCCAAGGAGATAGGGTAGTAGATCCCACTCAAGGAAATAATTTTTATCCCTTTTTTCCAAGAAAAATAGCTCTCTAAAGTTAGCCTACAACAAAATGATGAAAATGGCGTTTAAGAGACATGATTAACCCCCCATAAATGGAACTTTATCTCAGTTCATGATTACAAAGTGCATGTATAATCCCACCAATAATGAGTGCAAATAAAACCAAATAAGAAGACCAATACAAGTTCCCAACCTTTTCATTAGTATAAAAAAACACCCCCCCAAATATCATAAGGTTGCCACTTTATAATTTAGTGTGATTACAAAGCCTTAGATTCCAAGATACAATGCTTAATAAACTCAAAACAACCAAAAATACAAATTTTGATAAATAATGAATTTGAGATGGAATCACAAAAAAATAGCCTTATATTTGTGTAGTGCTTTTCACCGCCTTTCCAATGCCTATTCATTTTCGAAAATTGGAGCATCGGGGCGAAAGTTATGGCATGTTGAAGAAATTAGCAACAAACAAATTCAACCTGAAATATCTGGTACAAGATGGAATAAATTATTTTCAATACCTCCATGGATGGAAATTTCTCATATCCATCTTTCTGATGATATCTTGTTTGCAAAAAATAGACACCGTGGCAAAAAATTGTGATTTTTTTTTTTAAATGGTTGAATTTAGCCCGTAGTGACGATCCCTCAGCAAAACAAAAAAAATCCAAAAATCAAATTCATCTAAAATAGATTTTTTATATATGAGAATAGGGGTTTTTGGTCGTTCTAAGTGTAATGGAAAGGTCCATTTGGATTTAAAAAACTCCAATAAATAGTTGTTCACCAGATCCGAGCTTTAAACCCTCTTTTGCAACTATGTCAAATGATCTCTAATTTGGATGAAACAAAAGCCAATCCTGACTTTCTCAAGCCTCCTGGATGCATTGGAATGGCCAAAAATTCTGCCAGTATAACTAAAAAAGCTACAATCACCCAGATCTCACAAAATACATATGTAATAGAAAGAGGTAATTAAATCTTTGCAAACCCTTTCTGATTCTCTAGATCATTCAAAATGCAAGAGAAGAGCATATGAAAATTTACAATATTTTTACATGAAAATATCAATATCTCAATTGAGAATCAAATAAATTATATTTCTCAAAACAAAAGCTTTGATACCATGTTAGAAATTTGAAATAGATTGAATAACCCAAGGAACTTTTTAAGAGAGAAATCAATGCTACATAAATTGGAAACGCATAAAGAATGCAAACTAGAACTCTGAGAGATTATGTAATGTCGATATGAAAAAATGCATTAAGATATTCCAAGATGAAAAATAAAAGCTAAGTAGTGAGTTTATATAGAACATAGGAGAGGACGGAGGTGGAAAATCAACCAAAGAGAATTGACCACAAAAACCACCAACATTAAATAAAGTGATGAAAAAGTAAATACTCCACCCTTAAAAGGTAGAGGAAAACTCACCACTTTATCTCCTAGTTATTAAATAATTAACTCACTTTATTATCCCATGAAAGCTTAAAAAATGTGTAGGAAAATCCCATAAGGGAAAATTAAATATCCCTCTAGGAAAATAAAAACCTACACTAACAAAAAGGAAGTCATAGATACACCAAACAATGGTGGAGGGATTGTAGACAAAGGAGAAGGCTGAAAACCTAAACCTTGTTTAGAAAAGTGTGATGTAGGTTTCACAAGAACCTTAACTCCTTGTTCCATGCACCCTAAACCGCTTCCATTGTATCCTTATTTAGATATAATTTTGAAGCCAAGCCCATAATGTGTTTCTAAACAAAATAGAGGAGGAGAGACCACATTACTAATCTTATCCAATGAGAAGTATGATCACTCTTTGAAGAAGATGACCCATTTTCATGGATAGGAGGTGATGGTAGTGTTTGAAAACTTGTTGAAGTAGAAGAGGTTGGAATAGTAGATTTTATTTTCTTAGAAGAAATAGATTGTGTAAATGAAACCAAAGACTCCTTGGGTTTAGATTGTGAGATTTTGTACTCTCCAACAAAGGAGGGTGTAAAATCTAATGAACTTCAATCGTCACCAAAATATGTACTCAAAGGTGAAGCATCATTATGATGATTACTATTGTTCGGAGGAGTTATATTGTTAAGATTAGATTATTGAGAAGAAGAAGGACAATAGTGTGTGGATGCCACAAAAACAACCTTTGGCTCCTCTAGCTTTGATGGTGAGATTTTATACTCCGCAATGAAGGTGTAAAATCTAATGAACCCCAATCAACACCAAAGAGTGCAATTGTAGGAGATTTGTGATCATCAATATCATTAACATTGGAAGGTAATGTTTTACTTTTGAAGATGGAATCAAAATACTTAGAGATTTGGAAATAGGAGGTTGATGTATGAATTTTTCTTGTAAGCAACTTTTAGGATTTAGATCCACTTTAACTGCATATAGCTTGTTTTTGTAGACATACTTCATCTTATGATGAAGAACAGGGATAAATTTAAGAAACTCCCCTAGGAAAAGGTATAAAAACTTGGCGAATCTTGTATTATTCCTAAAAAAAATATTAATTTGAGTGGAGATTTTTTCCTTTTTTGGCAAAAAATTATAAATTCAATTGGAAAATATTTTGTAATCACTAGAAGTTTGTAGAAAATCTTGGTGAATTATAATTTTATTGAAACCAATAAAATATTTTCATTGGAAAATTAAACTTGTTTTCAAACCAATAAAATATTTTCATTGGTGAATTAAACTTGTTTTCAAACCAATAAAATATTTTTGTGGAAAATTAAACCTTAATGAAAACCAATAATATATTTTCACTGACGAATTAAACCTATGTTGAAACCAATAAAACATTTCCATTGGTGAATTAAACTTGTACTCAAACCAATAAATATTTTCATTGGAAAATTAAACATGTTTTCAAACTAATACAATATTTTCATTGGCATATTAAACTTGTATTCAAACCAACAAAATATTTTCGTAGCAAATTAAACTTGTATGCGAACAAAAATCATAGTCTGGGTGGAAAAAATATCAAATGCTAAATTATAATGATTAAGTTAGTTAGCAAATTTATTAGTTAGCTAAATTATAGTCTATCTACTAGGTTTCCTTGGAAATATGTTGCATAGATAATTGTCGTTGCATCTAAAGATCAACCTATTAATGCCCGATACAAATTCCAGAGTTAATGAATCCATGGGAGGCAGTTAAGCCATGTGACAAACCTAAGCATTGAATTGCACAACACAAGGAGATAAAGGGAACACACCTTGAAACAATCCCCCCAGCGTAAGCAAGGGGTTTGAACTTGTGAACCTGGCTCTGATACCGATTGTTGCATAGATAGTTGTTGTTGAACCAAAAGATCGACCTGTTAATGCCCGATACAACCACCAAAGTTAATGAATCCATGGGAAGTGATTAAGACATGTCACAAACTTGAGAATTGCAATGCACAACACAAGGAGACCAAGGGCACACTTCTTGCAACAAAATATAAGTCTTTCTTAGCAAGTTCTTGAAAGTGATTATCCACATTATTTGTTCATATTTTATAGCTTTCTAAATGTCATGGAAAGCCTATTTTTTGATCATAGGATCTTGAAGATAAAATTTTATTTTATTCTAATATGTGTGCTCATAATCCTATTTAAAAAAATGATATGGGCTATGTGCATATGTTGAAGGCCACAATCACTATTAAGTGCCAACATGGGGTACCTTGTGTATGATTGAATGTTGTTAGTAGTGGGTCCATTCAATATACTCAATATAATGGTGAATGAGTATTTTATATGTACAACCATGTTAAAATAGGTGTCATTCCTCATTCATGTTATAAATATAAAAATGGAATAAGGATAAAGTTATATTTGTTTCATATTTGACCTTCATTGTTAGAAAAATATTTTAAAAGTGACTCACGAGACACTTGGTGACACATGTGTGTGATTATTAATGGTTAGAGAACCAGTTCATAGATCTTCTAAGAGGTTTAAATATGGAGTGGTGAATGGTTGAGTGCCACATGGGTCCAAGGTGGTGTATTTTGTAGGCCCAATATTACCTGCTTGGTAGAGAGTTCAATTATATTATAACCATTTATAAAAACTAATACATGATTTCTATTTCCTATTTGGAAATTTCCTATTAATACTAACTCTGTGTTGTCCTTTTTCTTACTCCTTAATGTTTTGGTGCCTTTATGTTGATAATTCAATCAAGAAAATATAATTTTTCATTATATTGTGACTTCACTTGTCTATGCAATTTATGTTTCTATCTTTATTGTTTCCCTTATGTCAAGTTTCTATACATGAACAAGATTCAAAGCTCCTTTTATAGTGGCTTGGTTAAATAGCTAAAATCCTTTGTTAATCTTGTGTACTTTATTTCTATTTTGACTGACTTATTATTGTAAGTAGCTCATCACTTTCCACATTATTTTTCAAAGTCGAATACTTGCATAATAATTTATTCAACAAATTTAATATTGTGAATAGTGAAATTTGGATAAAGGGTATAAGCACAAAGCTGTGTCACACTTTCAACCAACTTATTAGCACAAGTGAATTTAAGCTTTTTTAACTAAAAAATAATTTTGGTCAAACATATGATCTTGTAAGATTCATTCTAGCTAAGTTATATATGTACACAACTTTTCCAACTAAAATTGTTGGCTAAATGCATATTTAGCACCACTTTGAGTCTAATTTACCAAAAAAGTAAAATTATTTGAATAACTTGATGTTTCAACAACTTCTACTTGTGTATAAAACATTATTTTTAAAATATAAAAGTGCCCTTTTGTAGATCCATAAGTTTAGTTTTAAATTTTTTTATATATTTTAATAGTTTAATTATTATTTATATTTTCTTTTTTATTTTTACTAAATGTAGGTTTTCAGCACATTACGTTGATTGCCATGTGAAGGAAAAATAGTAAAATTTATTAATTTTTTTTAAAAAAAAATAGGATGCCCTAAACACAAGAATCTATATCAAGATGGTATATTTTTTTATATATTTTAGGTAAATAATTAATAAGAAAGTTGACGTCAATTGGAAACAACTAAGTTCTAATACGTGCACATTTTAATATTTATTTGAAAATATATATTTTTCAAAATTAGAAAAAAAATATATCCGTGCCCTAAAATTTCAAGTTATAAATACACAAAAAAGAATTGAAGTCAAAAAAATAAATTTACTGTATAAAGATTGATGTCTCATATAACATCATTTTTCAACATTTTATCAACAACTAAATTATAGTGTTAATTTATTAAAAAACTATATTCAAATAATTTTTTATTTTTTTCAAAAAAATACAAACATAAAATATACTAAAAAAAAAATATTTTATTAGTTTACATTATTTCAAAATTTAAAACATATATATCACTTTTTAGTGATTCAAGTTTAAAAGTTGGATCAATGTTGTTTGTTTCCTTTATAAAAGTGTGACACATGTTTGTACTTTTACCCTAAAGGTGGATTAAGTGAACTCAAAACAATAAGAAATCATATCAATAATCCAATTCAAATTATCAACAAGTCATAATCTCAATAGAACCTGTGCAATATTCTAATGAAAGCAATCAAAGAGAATATAAATCTAATCTAATATAATCTACTTTATCTCCATTGAAAACACCTAACCTTACTCCATTATAAAATACAAGATTATGTTTTTTTTAGTATGATATGTGGACTAATCATAAACTTAGCATAACCTTGTTAAGAAAAAGTGATGAAAATTGAGTATAGTTTCGCTGCTGATTTAAGGAGGGATTGAATGACCAAAAGATGTTTATTTTATAGGTTTCAACATATTTGATCAAAGATGTGAGATGTGAAATGAGAACAATGGACAAGGATTGATGAGAGATTAGGAT
This sequence comes from Sequoiadendron giganteum, assembly GCA_007115665.2. Lineage (NCBI taxonomy): Eukaryota > Viridiplantae > Streptophyta > Pinopsida > Cupressales > Cupressaceae > Sequoiadendron > Sequoiadendron giganteum. The sequence continues at coordinate 500,475,816 of CM021101.1, read as the reverse complement.
GATCATGAACGAGTCTGCATGGAGAGATTAGGTGAAGTTCAATTTACTCACCAAATTTAGCAAAGGTCACTAAATTTAGAGTTCACTAAATTGAGCTTTAAAAGAATAAAGATAGAAAATGATATAACTAACAAATATATAAAATAATGATTTTATTTATTTTTAGAGGAATGTGCAAACTAAATAAATTATTTAATTTTAGAAGAATAATTAGTTAATTAAAAAATATAATAGTGTGTAGTTTTTGGTTTTGACTGTGTGAATTTTTCCTTTCCTCGACGTTTTGGATCAAACTCATGATCCATCATTAGGAAGATAGAAAGAGAAGAGAAAATATATATATATATATTAAAATATATTGCACATTCTTATATTTAATTATTTTCATATGTTTTTTTGTATTAAATATAATATAATAACATGTTTACAAATATTGATACATTTTTTTGGCCATTTTCAGCCTTTTTCCTATGCTGTTACAACATAAAACTCAGCTGCTACAAAATATACAGCCTGCTACATGCATCTCTATTCATATTACATTATTTTTTAGTGCAATTTTTTTTTAACTTTTCAAGCTTAGGAGAGATAAATATATACAATGATCAACTATTTTTAATGCATAACCAATTACTATTGTCAAAGGCTTGAATTATATAGTATCTCAAATATTTGAAACATTGCATGTATTATTGCATTAAATAAATCTCAGTCATTGAATTTCCTATGTATCATATGCATTAAAAAAACACATTAGTTATGCTAGAAAATATACTATGGTGGTTAGACATATATCTAGGAAAGAGAACAATTCCATTAACAAGGCTCTAAGTATCTTAAAAACCATCCATATATTGAGATGGGAAAATATTATTAATAAGTTATATGGTGTTACATATATCATGTGATAATATTGATAAGATGTTATGTATATTATATAGTTTATTAGTTCAAAGCCATTTAAATTTAAGTTGGCATATACCTTTACATGCTCAAAAAAGACATATTAGAAGCAATTAAATTTAACTCTCATAGATTTATCGACCCTTTAGAAAACATACCTCTCTCACACCTTTGACATCAATGACAACATATATGTTCAACACCCTCTCCTATAGGAAGGGATGATTGAACCAATGCTAAATTTTCTTCACCTATTAGGAATCTCTCTTAGAAAAAGAGAGATGACCTACCTCCATAGAGGGGATTTTTTGACCAATCCTACTCAGGAAGTTCCTTTAACAACATGATCTCCATGATAAAGAGTGGACTAGGGAACCTTGAAACTAGGAGAAATATTATTAGGAGAAGGTTGTGGTCTTTGTTTTGGAGAAAGTGAGGAGAGATTAGGAATTCCTTATCAAATATTATTCTTTCCAACTTAAGAGGTTGATGCCATAGTCTTGAATCAGAGATGATGTTTACAAACAACGAAGGGGATTCAAAATATTCAAGTACTATCTATTGGTGTAAATAGGAATTTATTTTAACTAGTTATTAGTGGGATCCTATTTACATGTTAAGTCCACTTAGGTCCTAGGCATATTCAAGTTGTTTAGATAATATTTTATATTTTTATCTTCTATTAAATATTAGAGTCCTAGGTCATTTAATGATGGCTCATGTCATTTAATAATGACACCTTTCATTTAATGTTTTGACATTTGGTACTTCATCACACCTTGTCTATACAAGAAAGGTCATTGTACACTTTTGTATGATACATCATCATCATATTTGATAGATCTTAGGGTTTTAGTGAATAATGTATTTGCATTTAAGAAGCTCTCACTACATCAAAAACATTTTTGCAATAAGTCCTTGCATATCCATTTTTCTAAAATCCACTTATGCTCTTTTAATCTCCTTTGAAAGATCTACAATCTTGAGAAAAGGATCCCACCATTTTTTGAAACAATAATTTTAATGATTCCCAAATCCTCCCATTACTCTGAGTTTTTGTCACCATAGGGAGGGGATCTTTCATTATTCTATTTTACATTACTAATATTTGGGTGTAGTAACAATCCTCTTCTCTATATTTCATGATCGATACCAATCTAATTTGAAAGCATTGGGTTTTGGAAGGAAGGATTTTCTCTCTATTCAATATTTGTTCATCCTAGAAACCCTAGAAGTTTTAAATGAATAATATCCTTTCTTTAATCTCCAACTGTCAAAGGAGTTATTTTCATGCACAAATCTAGATGAGGGTTGCCTCCAAGAAGATCCTTCATCATGAACTAGGGAAAATAATGTCCTCATACCAAGAATGGGTCCCTCCCAACCCTAGGTCGATTGTCTTTTGTGAGGAAAAATAGGTGAGGCTCCAATTTGGCATAGACAAATATTTATTAACCATATCACCCCAATTCCTCTTTTGGGGATTGTGCTTTTGTAGATGCTTGTTGAGTACTCTTAAGGGTACTGATAACTTGATGCCATCCCTTTATTTATCAGAATAAATTTCTTTTAAATATGGTAATAAGTTTGATTTATCTTACCACATTTAAACTAGATATTTCTATATAATAGGTACTAAATCTAAAAAGTACTATATAATCATTAAAAATGATTAATGTACATTAAAAGTATCATTAATTATAGTCTTTATTATTCCTAAATCAATAATAAATTAATTAATTATTATGTTTGATGACTATATTGATGAAGATATACAGTGTTGAATATTGGTGATATACTAATTGATTTCAGTAACTTCACCTTATAAGTGTTCCCTGAGTCAACATTTATTTGAATTGTACATGAACCGAACTTCCTCATCTTTAGCTTGTTATATACACCCAATAGAAATGTTTCCATCCTAATATACCATGAATTCATCCCCAATAGAAAACTATTTGTGTCTCTTTTCATGTACCTATTCTTTATAGTCGATGTTTATTATTTCCAAGAATTCCTTTACCTAATTATGTATTGTCTCCATGTACCCTACAAATTAATTTACCTCCGCACTCCATTTTATTCCTTACTAATGTCTTTAAGTTCTATAACTCCTCGAGGTGGTAATCTAGTCACAAATTTGAATGGTTTCTTCCTTGTAATTTTGTTCATTGAGATGTTGTATGCAAATTATTCTTGCAATAGAATTATTCCCAATTTATTGGATTATCTCCCACTAAGTATTGCAACAAATTACCCAAAATCATGTTTACTACTATTTTTCCATCATTATGCAGGTGGAATGCTAAACTAAATTTTATGTCAGTCTTCATCTTCTTCCATAATGTTTTCCAAAAGTATCTTGTGAAACTTGTGTCCCTATTAGAGACTATAGTTCATGATAATCCATTCAATCTCACAATCTCCTTAAAAAATAGTTCAACATGTATAAAATCATGGGTCTTCTTACAAGGAATGAATGTGCCATTTAAAATAAATTGTTCATTACCAAAAATATAATCATGTTCCATTTGTGTCTTTAGTAGTCTCAATATGAAGTCCATGTTGATATCCTCCCCAGGTCTCTCTGAAATTGTCAAAGTTTGATACAATCTAATATTTTGATTGCCCCTTGGCAACTTGACAAGTCCCACACCCTTGAAAAAAATTCCTTATGTCCTTATATATTTGAGGCCAAAAAAATGTCCATTTACCAAAGCTATGGTCTTATCAATTCCAATGTGTCCTACTAATCTACCACTATGTTTTTCCTTAATCAAATTCTCCCTCATTGAGCTCCTAGGAATAAAAAATAGACTCCCTTTGAATAAAATATCATCTTGAATAAAATAATCCAACTACTTACTCTTATCTATTACAATTGGATCCCTACTTGCTTTACAAGATTCCAAAAAATATAGGTCATCTTCATACATAGGTTTGAGATCTTCAAATCCCATCTCTTGTATCCTTATTTCTATAAATAGGTTCCACCTTCTACTCAACACATCTGGAAATGCTTGATTTTTCACTTCTATGATTCAACACAAATGTATAACTCTGCATGAACTCTACCCAACACATGTGCCTCTTATTTAATCTACCTTAGCTATTCAAATACTATAGTGCCTGATGGTCCATGTACAACACAAATTCCTTGGGGTAAAAGCACAAAGTTGTGTCACACTTTTGGCCAACTAAATGGTTTCGAGCGAAAAAGTTTCAACCTAAACAGTTTTGGTCAAAACAATTTCGACCTAAATAGTTTCGGTCGAACCAATTTCGACCTAAATAGTTTCGGTCGAACCAATTTCGACCTAAATGGTTTCGGTCGAAACAATTTTGACCTAAATAGTTTCGGTCGAACCAATTTCGACCTAAATGGTTTTGGTCAAAACAATTTCGACCTAAATAATTTCGTTCGAAACAATTTCGACCTAAATAGTTTCGGTCAAAACAATTTCGACTTAAATAGTTTCAACCTAAAAAATGTTGCTTGAAACTAAAAAAAATGAATTTTTCCCTTGTTGCTTTAAAATGTGACTTAATTTATGTGCAAGGTTTCGATAAAAATAGTTTCGCTCTAAACCCTTTCACCCAGAACCCTTTATACTATAACTATCTATGTGGCATCCCAGTTGGCAGCCAACTAGCCTTTTTTAGAATTTTCTAAAACTTTCAACTTCAACTAAATATTTCTTCAGTCAAAATAATTTCAAAATAAATAAAAACTACCTTTTGTAGAGCTCAGAGTGGTGAATCCAATTTTTTTTTTGATATTTTGATTAGTTTTAATATATATTTTTAAAAATAATGCACTTGTAGGTTGTTAAAGTTAAAAAAGAGGATGATTAGAAATTAAAAAAAGGTAAAATACACACACACAAACATATTTTTATATGTGTGTGTGTGTGTGTGTGTGTGTTTTAAAATATATGGTGCACTAGAGGAGAGAATCCTCTTCAAAAAGGTGCAATTTGTTATTTGAAAATGATAAAAAAGTAGACAATAGTTGACGTCAAATGAAAACTATCAAATTCTGGTAAGTTTGACTTTAAAAATTATTATGAGAAAAATATACATCAAAATTTCATTTTTTTCCCCATGCACGAGATATTGAAGTTACCTATTTGTAGAAAATTTTTTATGGGAAAATGATTTTTTTGTCTATTTGTTTCTTGATGTCAACTGAATGTCACTTTTTCTTGAAATTTTCAGCATTTCAAAATCTGCTCTTAAATTGATAAAAAAAATATCAAAACAATTTTAAAAAAATCTGAAAAATTATAGGAATAAACTTCATCAAGAGTTCTACATTTCATTAGTTTACATCATTTTGAAATTCAAAACATAAAGACCACTTTTATGTGGTTGAAGTTGAATTTTTTTTGGTGTTGGTCGATTCCTTTATAAAGTGTGACACAGGTTTGTACTTTTACACCTTTGGTAACATATAATGTATCCACTTCTTCAAGGATTGTATTATGAAATATAAATCTTTATCATAGAACAAATATCTCTTCCTTGCATCATTCAATTTATCATTGCAATATACTATCGGTCCACTTTCTTAACTCAACATTTCTCCTATTGCACTTCCACTAGCATCACAATCAACCTGAAAGAATTTGTCAAAAATCAAGTAGCACTAACATTGGTTTCTCTATTATATTTCTCTTCATTAGTTTTATACTCTTTTGTGCCCTTGATGTCCACTTTAACTTCTTCCAATCTCCCCTCATCACTTTTTTTTAGTAGTGTGTAGACAAAACTAATTTTTTAACAAAATTCCTATAGAATCTTGCCAATCCATGAGAATATCTTATTTATTTGATGTCTGATGGTGTAGGCCATTCAAAAATTGATCTTACTTTCTTTGGATCCATCTTCATTCCTTCTATTGAAATAAAAGAACCCAAATATAATAATTTTATCCTCATGAAACTATATTAATTTATGTTTATCAAAAATCTTCTCTCAATCTCTCAAATACTTTCCTAATATGCTGAAAATGTTCTTATTTGGTACTACTAAAAATTCAAATATCATCTAAGTAAACAATAATGAACTTACCTACAAATTTCTTTAATATCTCATTCATCAGTCTCATGAATGTGCTTGGTGCATTATTCAACCCAAAAGACATGACTAACCACTCATACAAACTATCATTTGTCTTGAGTGCAGTATTCCATCACCCTCTCTAATCATAATTTGATGATATCCACTCTTCAGGTCAATATTTGCAAAATACTTTGCACCACTCAAATATTCCATAATGTCATCCATCCTCGAAAATGGGAATTGATATGTGATAGTGATCTTGTTGATAGATCTTGAATATATACACATCCTACATTATCCATCTTTATTTGGTGGTAAAACTACTATACTACACATAGGATTAAACTTTACGTAACCAATCCTTTCCTTAAATACTCCTACACTTTTCTATTTAGCTCTACATTTTGTATTGGTTCCATCCTATGCACCTCTTTGTTTTGAAAACCATCTTCTAGTATCCGTTTCATCTAATCTTTGATACTTTACATTGGTAACAATTCTTATGGTACATTCTCTGACATAATATCTTGATACTTGTTGATGGTCAAAATAACACAATGTTAAACATAATATCTATTCTATTTCTCCTGAAAAAAATAGCTAATCTTAAACCACCTACTTCCAAGGTCTCGGTAGTTGGTGCTCAACTGTGTTGTCATTATTCAATGATTCATGCAACTGTAATATTAAAGTGGCATTTGCTGGTAAAATAGTACAAACTGTATAGTACAAAGTATTATAATAGGGGGGTTTTAAATAAATAGAAAATTATCAATCAAGGTTGTGGAACAACAAAATGTGAATAAATATTTCCTTAAATTTAGACATGCAAGTTTTGTAACAAGCATTTCCTAATTAGTCAAAATTGTAGAATAAAATAATTCAAAAAAAGTTCATGCAATCATATTCATCCACAGTGCAGATTTAATACACGTAACACCATTCATCATCACTTTTTTTAGAATTAATTTTTCAATAACAAACATCATAAGCTCATCACAAAATCAGTAGATCAATGAACAAAAAGAGAATAAAATCCACAGATAACTCAATAGATGGTTTTGAATTTGTTATCTTCTATTGATTCTCATCAATTAAGAGACATTTATGCACAACAAAATCCACTGGCATATGACAACCATTGTCTATCGATATTATCATTAAACTAACAAACTTCTAGAATTCAACTATTTGTATTAAAACTATAAAAACATGTCTAATTGTTGCATAAAAGCTGTAAAAATAAAATGTCTAGTCTTAGGTAGTAAATTTGACTTCAATTTGTTGACCTTTACAATCAGGAGAAATTTATAACTTATAGAAAGAATTAAACACTAATTTCTCCTTTCAAAAAATCACGATCCATCAATCGAGGCCCAGATTCACAATTATAGGGGGCGCTTCCAGTTGAGCATGAGTCTTATTTTGCTGAAATTAATGAGATTGAAGAAGTATGCCTCATTCCAGCTTAGTCAAAATTGATCGGGAGTTGCTGCTTCACCTGTTGTTGGTCACTGCGCCCAATTTCTAGCTTGCCAAAATTGATTTGGAGCTAACTATTTGTCAAAAAATGATATAATATTCTTTCTTATAGAATATTATTTCTCTTATTAGCCATTTTAACTTGTATAGAATATTGACCTTTGTTGATCAAATTCCTTTTCAAAAAATAGAAGATTCTTTCTCTTATTTAGCTATTTTAACTTGTTTGAAATATGCTTCTATGTTGCTGAAAATTTGTTGTGTGGTCTCCTCTTCGGGTGCATCTACCCATTCTACCCTGAACATCACCTTTTAAAAATCCTTGGTGGTGGCAGCACACATGTCTTGTAGCTGGCTCACATTCCTAGTAGCATCTCGAACATAAAATCTGATTTCCATTAACTTATCTAGAAGAAGGCCTTCATCATCATCTCCTTATTTTATCAATCCTTCTAACCTGCTATTACATTGATATTTCATCTCCTGTAAGAAAATAAAATCAAGACCTGATGAAATCTTCTTGCCAATTATTTCAGCAACAATCCCTTTAATCACCTTTTTTTCATCAGATAAATATTGCTGAGCATGTTGTAATATTCTTCTATGCTCCATGAGAAACTCTATTTTGAAGATTAAAATGTTCATACATTTATCAATATAGTTGAAGTCTTGATCTTCTAGAATGGCATAATCAATTACATCTACCTTAGGTACCTTCTTCAAAATGCTCAGCTTTCACATATACTCCACATATTTATCTTATTCTTCTCCTAGTTGCCAGGTATACTTTTCTAGAGACTGGATCAACTCACTTACCTCCATATAACCCTTAGAACTAGAAGTGAAAAGTTCCTCTATCCCCTTCTTAAGAAGGTCAACCCATTTATCCATCATTTGAGCCTTTCTTTTCATCTCGTTCAACTCATCAACTTCTTTGCGAATCATCAGTATAGGTATTTCTATTGATGCTGTCGGTTCAGATGTGGATGTAATTAGCTCCTTCAGAAAACATTTCATGTGCCCTACCTGAGCTTTAAGATCATCCTTGGCTTGCTTATCCTTGATCATCCTTGATTTTTTTTGTACATGCCACGATGTCAGTAAGGTTCATCTGCTAGGTCCTTGTTTGCTTACCCAGATTGATAGTGCTGATTTGGTAATCTGAAGCCTGTAACTCTCTATCATCTTTTTTAGCCACTGGAGTTGTAATATCATCCACCAAGTCCCCAACATTAGTGAGCCTTGTGGAATGAATGGCTCGAGGCTTTCTCTTAGGCTTCACTTTATCAACCTCCTTCACCATACCATCCAAAGTCACTAGCTGGGCTTGAACTTGTTGCCTCTTTTCTAGGTTTAACTTTAACCATGTAGGAGTGGGAGGATGAGGTGTTACCTATTGGGTGCTCAAAGGTGTTGACGAGAAATATCTAGGAGGAACTATTTCTACTATTTGTTGTGAAGAAGCCTTTTTCTGCTCATCATTCTCTTTGAGCAATCTCTCTTGCTCTATCTTCTCATTTTGAGGTTTTATTTCTTCTAAATTCTTCATTTCCAATTCTTTCTATGCAACTTCTTCTTCATCCCTTTGTTTTTTCTCAAGCTCATTTGCAAGAGCTTCCTCCTCTACTACTTTATCCAGTTCATCTTTCTTTGGTGCTTTTGCAGCCTCCTCTTCCTCATGAGAAGGTTCCTTAGAGGCTTTCTTTTGAGCACTCTCTAGTATTTTTTTTTTTTTCTTCCTCAATCAAAATCGGGCTCATTTCCGCCTCATTCCAAAGGTTCCCCTCCTCGAACACAAAATCCCCTGCCTCATTCTCTTCCTTAGAATATTCTTCCTCTTCTCCTTTTTGCTTGGTAAATTCCTCTCGAAGAGGAGTCTCCTTAGAATCAGAAGGTATAGGTGATTCTGTTACATCAATCATTGGGGAAACTTCTATAGTTGAAGGTACAGTTAGAGGGGTATCCTTAGTTTGCATAGGAACATCAGAAGGACCTTCCTAGACAGTTTCCTCTCCAGGATACACTGTAGCCAGGGGTTTAACACTAAGACCTATAACAACCCCTATAGGAGTAGCAACATAAGTGGCTTTGGCTTGTTCCAATGCTTCTGTAACCTTCTTCATTGTGACTTCTTGTGTTGTTAGGGCAGGTTCTTCTATCTATTCAAAAAATTTATTCAACCTCTTGTATTGCCTTGTTTCAGTTGAAGAAGTGGGCTCACTGTTGGAATATTTCTTCTTCCTCGAGGCCTTAACCCTTGGCTGTTTGAGACGAAGATTTATCCATTTCAAAATCCTCTCCACAACTACTTGTAAAATTTTATCAATGTCTATTTCCTCTTTGTCCACCCAATTGATTGGATCCAAATCTTTGGTAGCTACTTGATCCATTTCATACCGAGGATCAAGAATTATTCCATCATCCAAAGTCCCTTCTGGTATATCTTCCTTGATACCAAAATACATCATTTGAGGAACAATCAACCTTTCATACCCTCTTTTCTTGAACTCAAATTGGTCTTGTAGGTTGGCCCAAAAATCCTCAAGGTGGTCTTCATGAAAAGGAAACATCGAAGCATATATATCATTCATCTTCCCTTTAGGATCATAGTTATTCCTTTCTTCATAAAACTTCAAGTTGCAGGCCTGGAAATCTTCTGTTGCTGCCTTGGCTACTATTGATGATTGGCAGGAATAAAATCCTAACTCCATAGGAAAAGAATGGCAACCCACTTTATGTTTTTCTGAGAACTTGGTATTTAGCTTAGCTACTTACCTAGAGAATTCCATTAGTATCATCTTGTTGCTACAATACCTCGACAACTTGAAAGGGGATTTTTCAAAACCAAATATTCTAATATATGTGGTTCTAGGGTACTAAATGAACTAACTCCCCCATTCCTCAACAAGATCCATTGCTTCTTTAGATAATCTATAACCTACATCTCCAGTCAAGCGGTTGATCACCACATACAAGAAGGCATCATTTACTCATTTAAAATGTCTTTTTGCCTTCTTGAGTTCCAATCGGCCATAGTATTTCTATAACTTATTCGGTCCATCTGCCTCTTTGAGCACACCCACTATAGTCAATCCTAGGAAGTTTTCCATCCTACAAACATAATATATAACACAGGAGCTCATATAAAATGTTTTAGTATCCTTCACTTTGGTGATTTGATCATGGATTGCATTTGACACCATCTGTCCCTAGTCCAAGTATTGTTTTCCATCAAGAATGATCTGAATGAATGGGAACATCTAGTCCTCAAAAGCATGCGATTATTTCTTTCCAAATGCCCTGGATAATAGTGTAATAATCTCACCTACCTCATTCGAGAAATCAAACCTCTTAGGCTTTGGGGGT
>CM021101.1:500451252-500464901 GCA_007115665.2 Sequoiadendron giganteum | reverse complement strand
TAATTTAAGGGTTCCAATTCAATAAATGTTGTGATTTCTATAAGTGCTACAATCTAACTTGGCATGGGCATGAAAACCCGCCCTTCCCAAGATTTCTTGTACATAAGAAATTTTTAATTGGGATGATAAAAAATTTATGCTCCTTCCCAAGTGGCTTCTTCCATGGGAAGATTCTTTCATTTAACCAAATATTTAGGAATAACCTTATTTCTTAACTTTTTTTCTCTCATGCCAATGATGACCTCAAGTTTAAAAATTAATTTACCCTCATCATCAGGCGGGGGTAACTCTAGACATGGTGTGATATGTTGAACTAGCACTTCTTGAGACAAGATATGAAAAAATTAAAATTTGATTGTTTTCTCATAACTCCAATTCATAACCAACTTCACTGATCCTTCTTATAAATCTTATGGGGCCTTAGGATTGTGGCAGGTTTCTCAACACCACTTCCATTGAGGGAAGATTTTTTTACAAGGTTGCAAACTTAGGAAAATTAACTCTCAGAATTAAAATGCCCTTTCATATCTATGATGACCAACATACATCTTTTATTGATTTTGAGCTTGTTGCAAGTTTCTTTGAGTGTGTTTAAAATATCCATACTTTGTTGCACTAAGTTTCTTTCTCCATGGACTCTTCTATGTGTAAGAATCAAATCTCCAAATGATACTACCTCATACCCATATAGTTCTTTGAAGGGAGTCATTCTTATTGACATATGATGAGTATAACTGTAGCAATATTCTCCAAGATGTAACCATTTGATCCATGTTGTTTGTTTCCATGTGATAGTTCCAAAAATATCCTTCAAACCACTTATTTACACAATTTTAGTTTTCCCATTAGTTTGTGGGTGGTAGCTAGTGCTCGGGGTAAGTTCTATTCTGGTTAACTTAAAGAGTTCTTGTGAAAATAAATTGAGGAATTTACTATGTTTGTCACTTGTGATATTTTTGGGTAGTCCATGTAGTTTGAATATTTATTTAAAGAAGAGGTTAGCTACTTTTGGTGCTCTATATTCAAAATATATGACATGAAAATGAGCGTACTTAGTTACCTCCTATCCACCACCACAAATATACAATCCTTTCCTTGCAATTTTGGAAAATCTATGATGAAGTCCATTGAAATACTTTCCCATTTTTGATTTGGTATGGGTAAGGGTTGCAGCAAACCAGTTGGAAATATTTTCTCTATCTTTTTTCTTTGACAAACCATACATTCCTTGATATGATTCAAAAATTCCCCTTTGAGGTCTTTCCAAGAAAATCTTTCCCTCACTTGCTTATATATTTTATGGTAACCTTGATGACCTGCCGATTGAGTATCATAGTATGTCCTCAAAATATTTTTTCATTTTCGATCTTGGGATGAGATATATTAGGTCTTTTTATAGAATGAGCTCCTCCACCACCTTGTACTTTTAAGATTGTATTTTTCCTTTCAATATATCATTACCCAATGCATCCTTGGCATATTCAACAAGTATTAAATTTTTCCAATCTACAAAGATATCCATCATAGAACATAGGTGAGGTCTTCATGATAGATCATTGACCACAACATTATTCTTTCCCTTCATGTAATCAATATTAAAATCATAGGCTTGCAAATTGCTAACCCACTTTTGTTGTCTATCATTTATATATCCTTTTGGTTCAAGAAGAATCTTAGATTGTTATGGTCAGCCTTAACAATAAATTTTCCATAAACTAGGTATTGTTTAAACTTGGCTAGTGCATGTATAATAGCTAGCATTTCCTTGTCATAAATAAAATAATTCCATTCCATTTCCTTAAGCTTGTGACTCTTGAAAGCTATTGGATGTTTATTTTGCATTAATATGGCTCCAATACCTTTTCCTGAAGTGTCACATTCTAACTCAATTGGAAGAGAGAAATTTGTAATGACTAATACGAGACAAAACTCATCATTTATTTAAGCTACAAGTCAAAAGCTCTTTGGGCCTCCTTGCTCCATGAAAAATAACCTTTCTCAGTAAAGTATTTCAAGTTAGCCTTTAAAATCCTTTGACAAACCTTCTATAATAATTGTAGAGTCCTAAAATTCCTCTTAAACATGTTAAAGTCTTTGGTTGAGGCCAATCTACTATTTCCTTAGTGTAACTATTGAACGCCCAACCCATGTTTACCACATATAAATCTTTGCTTATTTGGTGTCTCCCCAAGGTAATGCTTAGGGCTGAATTCTTTATGTGCAAGAGGTAGTGAATTCTTCTGCCATGGCTATCTTGAAACCTTCAAAGTTTTTAACTTTTAATTTCATCCTCATTACTAGACCTTCGTCAATGAATTTATGTGTAGCACCTCTATCAACAAGGACAACCAGCTTTTGACCTTGTAAAACACTACAAATTCTAAAAGGGTGATACTTGGGTGCCCCTAAAAGTGTGGACCACTTGCAAACTCTTCTTCATATTGTTTCCTCTTCTTTTTAGGTTCAAATTATACCTCCTTTGATTCTTCATCCATTATTGCTTCTATGTGGTGTACTTGTCCCTTATTGAAACATTTCACTAGTTTCCATTTTTATCTACAATTAAAATATGAGGTTATTCTTTTGAAGTTTCTTCTTGGCTTCTTCCATCATGTTGGATTGAAGAGGTAATGCCCTTAGTTTCCAATCATTCATGTAAGAGGGTTTCTTATGCCACCCCTATGGTATATTATTGGGATAGGTCTTATTTTTTAGGTGTGGATTCTTCCAAATTTAAATATCTTAGAATAGAATCTTGTAGAGATGATGGTTGAAAAGCTTGGACCAATCCCTAAGTGATTTAGAGTCCTTCGATAAGTAAAAAAATGAGTCTATTTTGGGTAATGTTTGGTACCATGACTAATAATCTTTAGAATTTTGTTGCATATTCTTCTATGGTACCCCATTACCTTAGTTGTGCTAATTCCTTAAAATGCATCACTAGGTTCTTTCTATTAGTAGCATTGTAAATTGTCACCCTTGACAATTTAACACTATGTTTTGCTCCCCCTAAATTATTGAGCCTAATTGAGTCCCTAATTTCCTAAATTATACATTCTATAGCCCATTTGTACCAATTTTTGAGATATTGCAAGCATTGAACAAATGCAATCAATTAATCTTTTTCCCCTGATATATTGTGTCCTACAAAATAGGGTCAGGACCTATACACCCATCGGCGTATGGGCCCCCTAATCTGTTGGGGATGAATTTTTAATATGTCAGAGTGGCCATTTTAATATTCAAATTTCAAATTTCAAATGTCGGCTATCAAGATTTAATTCTCGAGAAATTAGAGAAATGCCTACAAATACCTAGTTATTACATCATTTCAAATCTATCTAGAAAACTATTGGTAAACTTACGATCAAGAGCAATGCCAAGCAAGTCAAGAGAAATTTTTTAGAGCATCATTGCAACAATTCAAGATCCTAACATCATGTCAAATCCTATGTGAGTTTGTGTGTTCATGTTATCATTTTTTTGTGAAGGCTAACACTTTTGTAAGTCTCCAAAGCATTCAAGAAAATCAAGAAATTTCAAGACCTTGAGGTGATGTGCATGAATTCAGTCCTTCAAGGAAGCCATTGAAGGGTGGTGAGTTGTAGAAATTTGTGATTTCATCATTACTTCCTTTTGAAATACCATTTTATCATTGGAATTTCCATTGTGGAAGTGGAAACACTTACACAAGGTTTGACTAAGGCAAGCCCCTAAATGTCCCAACATTTTTCCTCTCCTTGAATGTGCTGGTTTTAGGTCTAAAGAGGATCGAAGAGAGCTTGAAGATGAATTGTTTATTCTTGTATTCAAAGACCTACATTTTTTCAAGATACAAAAACTCACCTACAAAATTATTCGATAACATTCCGACAACTCTACAACTGAAAATCAAAAGCTCAGTTATGTCATCTGAGGATCCCAAAAGTAGAATAGGATACCCTATTAGATTCCTATATTCCCCTAGGAATCCTAGTCCTCCTATACATAATGGAATAATTTTTTTAGGATAGGTACATAGTCTCCTACACTTTCCAAACCTACCCGCAATTTACTGTTTTAGTCTGTTATTTGTCAGTATCTTGCATTTTTCATAAATTAGCTCATATAGTCTAATTAAGTTAATCTTAATAAATAATTCCTAGTCCATTTCCAAGAATCAAAAGGATCAGATCTAGGCCTGATTGGCTCACCTTTATGGTTGAAAGTCAATTTTTTTGCCTTGTTGATTTGCATCCTAATGAAACCCTAGGAAAAGGTGGAATTGACTTTAGGTTTTGTACATTAATTAGAATTAATATTATTTTTTAATATAATTCATATAAGAGAATTGTTTATATTTTAGTTTAAATTAATTAAAAAATACTTGTCACTCGTTATTGATTGTTTAATTTATGTTTTTATTGTGGCAAACATCTTTGTAAAGAAAAATAAACTTTCTCTTTGTGCGATTTAAAGAAGAATATAAATATGCTTAGATATTACAAGTGACAGTTGTGGTAGTGCTTTCTAATATTAAATATTTAAGTTATGATAAGTGTAAATGCAATGCATAAAGATACTTAGTTCTAGAGAAAAGAATGAGTGTTATTTGATAAAAAAATCTAAATCTTGATTATTTCTATTTTAGAAAGTGTGATCTCTCTATTAGTGAAGCATCTCAATTTTTACAAGTTATATCTATGTAATTTTTAAATTTGAGTCTATTAGTTTTGGTTAGGTCCACAATCGTAGATTTTTTATTTGCATTTGAATTTGATTCTATGTAATGCATATATGTACTCTATTGCATGCTTGGTTTCCTTCTAGCTACTCTACTATTTTCTAATGCTTGATGGCTTGTAATATTTAAGAATACCTTGGGAGAGCTACCATTATGTCACAAACAACCATGTTTTGCTAGGCCAACTCCCCAAAATGTTCAAATCCAGTAGGTAAGCACCCTAGAATGATGTATGTAGATTTGTTACTCCTTTGAGTGCATCACATCCAAATGTTTCACTTGTTCCTTTAATGCTTTATAATGAGAGATGTTTGAAATGAATGCTAGTGAATGCCTTTGAACAATAGCACATAACATCGAACTTTACAAAACATATATTTAGTCCACATAGGGTGGGAAAACAAAGGGGCCTAGTTAACCAAAATTTGAATTTAGATTTTAAAAAGGCAAGGGTCAAGTCCACAATTTCAAGATTGACCTTATGACTATGAAAATGACCCTAGTGGGGCAAACAATCATATCTAGGTGTATAATGGTTGTATTTGGGTGGATGTGTAGATAAGTCTAATAAATGTATGAATTAAGCAAATGTATTAGAGTATGTGTTATAAGTATAAGATGGGTCTAAGTGTGCAACGATATGTGTGTGTAGTGATAGGTAACAGATAAGGAGAATGAGCCCAACCATGGACAATATTATGCAATTTATCGATATGTATATGCATTAAGACAATTTTAAATGGGCACAAAACTAAATGGGAAATGACAAGGGTATACAAATTTCACCATCACATTTTGTAGGTGCCTACTTTGAGGTATGTGTGAATTTTAAAATGATCATGCATCTCAAAGTATGTAATACTCACAAACATGCATGTTAAGTAATAAATATTAAAAACATAAAACGATATAAAAGGGGGCCGATGTAAAATAATGGACCCTATTGGATTGTCACCCAAATGTCTAAATTTTATGCCTTTTTTTTTCTCATTCCCTTAGTGGCCCTTCATTTAAAATTGATCCAAGATTGCTTTAGTGGGCCCTAGTAAAAATTTGTGCTTTGTGAACTGTGAATTTCAACTCTAGTGAGTCCTAGTAGCATACCTTGGTGTTCAATTTTTGTGATTAGACAAATTATGCTAATTTTTAAGGTTTTAAGTTTATGTTGCAATGTGGTAGAGTTGCAAATTCAATTTATAATTTATACTTTACATGATGCAAAGCACACACTTTCCTCTATGCCCCATAAACCCACAACATTCCTCATAGGCGAGTCATGGAGTGAGTTTACACTTTGCAATTTGCAAAGTGAAAATTGCTAAGTGCTCCTTACATCCTTTACTCACAAAGCCATACATCTATAGACTTATTTAGGTGATCCCACAATAATGTGTTTCACTTTCTGGCCAAAGTAGGACATTAAAATCAATATATTGAACCAAATTTCCACTTTTTGACACCTATAGAAACTAAATCATTAATAATTTGAAGATGATGTAAACTAGTGATTTTTGATATTTTGTCTAAAGATTATAAATATATATTTTAAATTTTGTTAAGAAATAATTGGTGAGTTTTTTTACGTAACTTTTAATAACTTATTTTTTTCATAATTGATAATATTTTTAAAAAGTGACATTACTTTCGTAAGACATAAATTTATTCATAGAAAGGATAAATTATAAATTTTTAAACATAGATTCATAACACCATTATCTAGTGCATAGATATTTTTTATAATTTTTTTTGCATAATTCTTTTAAAACTTTTTGAAATGAGATTAACTCTAATTTAGACATAGTTTACTTCTATAATACACAACTTTTTTTTGTATGCATGTGAATTGACTTATTCTTGATTTTTGAAATAAAAACATCAATACCTAGTGCATATTTTAATTTTAATTTTTTCTTTTAAATCTATTTTACTATTTTTCCATGTGTGTGGAACAAAGAGTTTTTCAATTGTTGAAAAACCTATGTTTACTAGAAAGTAGAAAATAAATATAATAATCAAACTAAATATGTTCAAAATCATACTCATTGGAAAGATTATTTTGAGTGCTATGATTCTACAAATCATAGTGTCATATTCATTCCATTTGTTGGTCCAACCCAAGGTTGGAAACATAAAATTTGGAGGAAAATCTAATGCATAAGGTGGAAGGGTCACTTTAAAAAAAAATCAAACGAAGGTAATTTTTATAGTTGGAAAAATAGAACTTTGTTTTAAGTTTTTTTTTTATATTTTACACCTTGAAATGGATGTGAGTTGACTCACTTTTGAATGAAGGTACCTTTGTTCGAAGATTCCTTCAAGCAAAGGAAAATTTCTTACTTTTCATCTCCATTCAAATTGAATAATCTTATGTCCCAAGTTTGGGACTCGCTGTTGTGGGTTTACCCATCCTCATAGTATATAGTTTCAAACTTGCCTCACTTGGGATACAATGCACACAATGTCTATTAGGCCCAGGCCCTTGTTTGGATTTGCACTTTACTATTTGTATGTTACGAATTGCAAGTTTGTCTTTAGTATCCATACCTTACATTAGCTTATAAGTTTGTAAGATTTCTACCCCTATTTTCACTTTGCATGCTACAAATTATAAATGCATATTGTACCTCAAACCCTAATATGGTTGAAATACCTCCCTGTATGCACATCTACACTCTCATGTAAATTTATAGTTGCTCCTCAATCCCTAATACCCCACAAGTACTCAATGCTTATTGAGACCAAAATATGAAGTGTATTTACACTTTGTGATTTACATGGTTCAAAATGTAAGTTGCTCTTGTACCTTGTTCCCCATGCCTTGGAAATGACATGGGTATGCAAATTTCTCCATCACATTTTACACCCGCTTTGAAGGTATTTTTGAATATGTAATGCCCCTTTTTGGGACATTCCTAATTTCTATCTTAAAACAATAATATTTACTAAAAACGGTAATGGCTTAATCAAAGATTAAGAATTTATGATAATATTTAGATCAATAAATCATAGCACAATTATCAAAATCAATCATATCTTGAATTATTTGGAAATACTTACAATTTTTTTGAATTAGAGGTTTTCGTCCCTATCCCAAAAGTGGCAATATCAATGGTTTTTGTCCTTACCTTACCAAGAGCATGAAAGGGTTTTCATCCTTCCAAATCTTAGTCCACCTTGGAGGGTTTCGTCCTCCTTGACCAAGATTTGGGTTTTCATCATTATCCTCTCGTGAAATTGGAAGGGGTTTCATCCTCCTATTTGCAAGACACTTCCTTATATTCAAAATTGATTTCTTGATGAATTTGATAGATTATTACTGATTTCTTTTACTGATTGATATTTCTTGATGGATTGAAAAGTTAATGTTTGAATGGTGCTCTAATGATTTTATACTTGAATGTATGTTCTCTTCCCTAGGAAGAAATGATCTCCCTTTATATCATATTCTTGAGGGAGTCACAATCTTTCATGATTTCTTCCCTTTGAAAGAGTCACAACTATTCATCCTTGATCGTAGATTCAAACCCTATTAATATTTAATTAAATGTCTTTAGTAATCATGACCCATGATACTCTTAATTTAATTTAATTTAAACATTTTTATTGGGTAAAAGTACAAATTTGTGTCACACTTTATAAAGGAAACAACCAACACTTATCCAAATTTCAAACTTGAATCACTAAAAAGTGACAAATATTTTGAATTTTGAAATGATGTAAACTAATAATATATGTATTTATAGTATATTTTATGTTTGTATTTTTTTGAAAAATTAAAAAAATTATTTGAATATAGTTTTTTATAAATTGACACTAGTTATAATTTTGTTGCTAATAAAATGTTGAAAAATGAAGTTACATGAGACGTCAATCTTTATATAGTATTTTTTTTATTCCTTCAATTCTTTTGTGTGTATTTATAACTTGAAACTTTAGTGCATGGATATTTTTTTTTTCCAATTTTGATAAATATATATTTTTAAATAATATTTAAAATGTGTGCGTATTTAAATATAGTTGTTTTCATTTGACATCAACTTTCATATTAACTATTTATCTAAAATAGAAAAAAAATTATACTGTCTTGTTATAGATTATTTTTATCTAGTGCATCATATTTTTTTAAAATACATTAATAAGTTTTAGTATAATTTTCAACGACATGGCCAATCCTTTGTTTTTATCTTGATAGCCCTACTTAGTAAAAATAAAATCTAATTATAAATAATAGTAAAAATAAATATATATTTGAAAACTACACTTATGGATCTAAAAAAGGGTATTTTTACATTTAAAAAAAACTGTTGACTACATTGGTAGAGTTGTTTGAAACATCAATTTTTAAATAATTATTATTTGGTAGAATTGGCACCTCAAAGGGTATTCTTCAATGCTCGTTTAATAACTCTGGTTTTAGTTGGAAAAGTTATGGACATATCTAACTTAGCTAGAATGAATCTTACTAGATCATATGTTTGACCAAAAATATTTTTTAGTTAAAAATACTTAATTTCAATTATGTTGATAAGTTGGTTCAAAGTGTGACACAACTTTGTACTTTTACCCTATTATTTTTAAGAATCATTGGAATATTTGGGTGCCACCAGATTTATATTTCCCATGTTATAATTTAAGGGTTGCAATTCAATAAATGTTGTGATTTCTATAAGTGCTACAATCTAACTTGGTGGGGGCATGACAAGTCACCCTTCCCAAGATTTCTTTTCCATAAATTTTTTTTAATTGGGATGATAAAAAATTTATGCTCCTTCCCAAGTGGATTCTTCCATTGGAAGATTCTTTCATTTAACCAAATATTTAGGAATAACCTTATTTCTTAAATTTTTTGTCTCATGTTAATGATGACCTCAAGTTTGAAAATTAACTTACCCTCATCGTCAAGCGGCCCCCGGGTAACTCTGGACATGGTGTGATATGTTGAACTAGCACCTTCTTGAGGCAAGATACATGAAAAAATTATGAATTTGATTGTTTTCTCGTAACTCCAATTCATAAGCAACTTCATCGATCCTTTTTATAAATATTATGAGGCCCATAGGATTGTGGCTTGAGTTTCTCAGCACCACTTCCATTGAGGGAAGATTGTTTACAAGGTTGCAAACTTAGGAAAATTAAGTCTCCAACTTCAAATTCCCTTTCATATCTATGATGATTGGCATACATCTTTTGTTGATTTTGAGCTTGTTGCAAGTTTCTTTGAGTGTGTTTAAAATATCCATACTTTGTTGCACTAAGTTTCTTTCTCCAGGGACTCTTCTATCTGTAAGAATCAAATCTCCAAATGATACTACCTCATACCCATATAGTTCTTTGATGGGAGTCATTCCTATTGACATATGATGAGTATAATTGTAGCAATATTCTCCAAGATGTAACCATTTGATCCATGTTGTTTGTTTCCATGTGATAGTTCCAAAAATATCCTTCAAACCACTTATTTACACAATTTCAGTTTTCCCATTAGTTTGTGGGTGGTAGCTAGTGCTTGGGGTAAGTTCTATTTTGGTTAACTTAAAGAGTTCTTGTGAAAATAAATTGAGGAATTTACTATCTTTGTCACTTGTGATGTTTTTGGGTGGTCCATGTAGTTTGAATATTTATTTAAAGAAGAGGTTAGCTACTTTTGGTGCTCTATATTCAGAATATATGACATGAAA
The DNA here is from genome assembly GCA_007115665.2 of Sequoiadendron giganteum. Lineage (NCBI taxonomy): Eukaryota > Viridiplantae > Streptophyta > Pinopsida > Cupressales > Cupressaceae > Sequoiadendron > Sequoiadendron giganteum. The sequence goes on along the minus strand of CM021101.1, from coordinate 500,454,500 downwards.
ATGAGTGTACTTAGTTAGCTCCTATCCACCACCACAAATATACAATCCTTTCCTTGCAATTTTGGAAAATCTATGATGAAGTCCATTGAAATACTTTCCCATTTTTGATTTGGTATAGGTAAGGGTTGTAACAAACTAGTTGGAAATGTTTTCTCTATCTTTTTTCTTTAGAAAACCATACATTCCTTGATATGCTTCAAAAATTCCCCTTTGAGGTCTTTCAAAGAAAATATTTCCCTCACTTGCTTATATATTTTATAGTAACCTTGATGACTTGCCGATCGAGTATCATGGTATGCCCTCAAAATATTTTCTTTCATTTTTCAATATTGGGATGAGATATATTAGGTCTTTGTATAGAATGAGCTCCTCCACCACCTTATACTTTTCATATTGTAGTTTTCCTTTCAATATATCATTACCCAATGCATCCTTGGCATATTCAACAAATATTGAATTTTTTCCAATCTACAGAGATATCCATCATAGAGCATAGGTGAGGTCTTCATGATAGATCATTGAACACAAGATTATTCTTTCCCTTCATGTAATAAATATTAAAATCATAGGCTTGCAACTTGCTAACCCAATTTGGTTTACTATCATTTATCTATCCTTTTGGTTCAAGAAGAATCTTAGATTGTTATGGTCAGCCTTAACAATAAATTTTCCATAAACTAGGTATTGTCTAAACTTGGCTAGTGCATGTATAATAGCTAGAATTTCCTTGTCATAAATAAAATAATTCCATTCCATTTCCTTAAGCTTGTGACTCTTGAAAGCTATTGGATGTTTATTTTGTATTAATATGGCTCCAATACCTTCTCTTGAAGCATCACATTCTAACTCAATTGGAAGAGAGAAATTTGTAATGACTAATACCAGACAAAAAATCATCATTTCGTTAAGCTACAAGTCAAAAGCTCTTTGGGCCTCCTCGCTCCATGAAAAATAACCTTTCTCAGTAAAGTATTTCAAGTTAGCCTTTAAAATCCTTTGACAAACCTTCTATAATAATTGTAGAGTCCTAAAATTTCTCTTAAATGTGTTAAAGTCTTTGGTTGAGGCCAATCTACTATTGCCTTAATGTAACTATTGAAGGCCCAACCCATGTTTACCACATATAAATATTTTATTATTTTGTGTCTCCCCAAGGTAATGCTTAGTGCTGAATTCTTTATGTGCAAGAGGTAGTGAATTCATCTGTCATGGCTATCTTGAAACCTTCAAAGTTTTTAACATTTAATTTCATCCTCATTACTAGATCTTCATCAATGAATTTATGTATAGCACCTCTATCAACAAGGAAAACCACCTTTTGACCTTGTAAAACACTACAAATTCTAAAAGGGTGATACTTGGGTGCCCCTAAAAGTGTGGCTAATGTACCACTTGCAAACTCTTCTTCATATTGCTTCCTCTTCTTTTTAGGTTCAAATTTTCCCTCCTCTGATTCTTCATCCATTATTGCTTCTATGTGGTGTACTTGTCCCTTCTTGAAACATTTCACTAGTTTCCATTTTTATCTACAATTAAAATATAAATTATTATTTTGAAGATTGTTCTTGGTTTCTTCCGTCATGTTGGATTGAAGAGGTAATGCCCTTGGTTTCCAATCATTCATGTAAGAGGGTTTCTTATGCGACCCCGCTGGTATATTATTGGGATAGTTCTTATTTTTTAGGTGTGGAGTCTTCCAAATTTAAATCCCTTAGAATAGAATCTTGTAGAGATGATGGTTGAAAAGCTTGGACCAATTCCCTAAGTGATTCAGAGAGTCCTTTGATAAGTAAAAACATGAGTTTATTTTGGGTAATTTTTGGTACCATGACTAATATTCTTTATAATTTTGTTACATATTCTTCTAGGTTACCCCATTGCCTTAGTTGTGCTAATTCCTTAAAATGCATCACTAGGTTCTTTCTATTTGTAGCATTGTAAATTGTCACCCTTGACAATTTCACACTATGTTTTGCTCCCCCTAAATTATTGAGCCTAATTGAGTCCCTAATTTCCTAAATTATGCATTATATAGCCCATTTGTACCAATTTTTGAGATATTGCAAGCATTGAACAAATGCAATCAATTAATGTTTTTCCTCTGATATATTGTGTCCTAGAAAATAGGGCCAGGACCCATACACCCATGGGCATATGGGCCCCCTATTCTGCCAGGTATCAATTTTTAATATGTCAGAGTGGCCATTTTAACATTCAAAATTCAAATTTCAAATGTCGGCTATCAAGATTTAATTCTCGAGAAATTAGAGAAATGCTTATAAATACCTAGTTATTGCATCATTTCAAATCTATCTAGAAAACTATTGGTAAAATTATGATCAAGAGAACTATCAAGCAAGTCAAGAGAATTTTTTTAGAGTATCATTGCAACAATTTAAGATCCTAACATCATGTCAAATCCTATGTGAGTTTGTGTGTTCATGTTATCATTTTTTTGTGAAGGTTAACACTTTTGTAGGTCTCCAAAGCATTCAAGAAAATCAAGCAAGATCAAGACCTTGAGGTGATGTGTATGAATTCATTCCTTCAAGGAAGCCATTGAAGGGTGGCAATTTTTAGAACTTTGTGATTTCATCATTCCTTCCTTTTGATTACCATTTTATCATTGACATTTCCATTGTGGAAGTGGAAACACTTACACGGGGTTTGACTGAGGCAAGCCCCTAAATGGCCCAACATTTTTCCTCTCCTTGAATGAGCAGGTTTTAGGTCTGAAGAGGATCGAAGAGAGCTTGAAGATGAATTGTTTATTCTTGTATTCAAATACCTACATTTTTTCAAGATACAAAAACTCACCTACAAAATTATTCGATAGTATTCCGACAACTTTGCAACTAAAAATCAAAAGCTCGGATATTTCATCTGAGGATCCCAAAAGCAGAATAGGATACCCTATCAGAGACCTAGATTACCCTAGGCATCCTATTCCTCCTATACACAATGGAATAATTTTTTTAGGATAGGTACATAGTCTCCCACACTTTCTAGATCTACCCACAATTTACTGTTTTAGTCTGCTATTTGTCAGGATCTTGCATTTTTCATATTACGTCATATAGTCTAATTAGTTTAATCTTAATAAATTATTCCAAGTCCATTTCCAAGACTCAAAAGGATCAGATCTAGGCTTTATTGAGTCACCTTTATGGTTGAAATTTAATCTATTTGCCTTGTTGATTTGCATCCTAATGAAACCCTAGGAAAATGTGGAATTGACTTTAGGTTTT
>CM021101.1:500399071-500451152 GCA_007115665.2 Sequoiadendron giganteum | reverse complement strand
TTGAGGGTTGAGGGATTAAGAGGGTATGGGGGTTGAGGGATTAGGGTTTAAGGGTTGAGGGTTGAGGGTTGAGGGATTAAGCGGGTATGGAGGTTGAGGGATTAGGTTTTAAGGGTCTACCTATTTGTCCCTCTATACCTATTTCTCTCTCCCTCCTTTCCTTCTCTCTCTCAATATCTCTACCTTATTTCCCTCTCTACCTCTCTCTCTCTCTCTACCCTTAACCCTAAACCCTAAACACTTAAAACCCTCTACCCTCTACCCACTATCTCTCTCCCACTCCCTCTCCCTCTCTCTCTCTCTCAAATATCTCCCTACTACCCCCTCTCCCTCTCTCAAGTCTCTCTCTCTCACTCACTCACTCCTTCTATGTCTCTCCCCTCTACCCTTATCCCTCTACCCTTAACCCTTAAACCCTTAAACCCTCTACCCTCAACCCTTAACCATCTACCCTTAACCCTCTACCCTCTATCTCTCTCCCACTCTCTCCCTCTCTCTCTCTCTCTCAAGACTCTCCCTCCTACCCCCTCTCCCTCTCTTGGGTCTCTCTCTCACTCACTCACTCATTCACTCCCTCTATCTCTCTCCCCTCTCCCCTAAACCCTAAACCCTTAACCCTTAAACCCTCTACCCTCTACCCTTAACTGTCTAACCTCTATCTCTCTCCCACTTAATCCTTCTCTCTCTCAAGAATCTACCTCCATCTCTCCCTCCCTCCATCCCACATTCTCTTCCCTAATCCCTCAACCCTTAAAACCTTGAACACTCAACCCTATACCCTAAACCTTCAACCCTCAACCCTTAAATCCTAAACCTCTAAACCCTCTACCCTCTACCCTCAACCCAATACCCTCAACCATAATCCCTCAACCCTTAAACCCTTAAACCCAATTTAAATCTCTACCCTAATCCCTAAACCCTTAACCCTTCAACCTTCATCCCTCAATCCTCTACCTTCAATCCTAAACCCTTAACCCTAAAACGTCAACCCCTATACCTTGTACCCTATATGTTGGACCTTGAACCCTAATCCATCAAACCTATACCCTCAACCATCTACCCTCATCCTTAAAATATTGACCCTCAACCCTTAAACCCTAAACCATTAAACCCTTAACCCTCAATCCTCAACCCTGAACCCTTAATCCCTTAATCCTCAACCCTTAAACCCTAAACCCCGAACCCTTATACCCTCTACCTTATACATTAGACCCTTAATGCTAATCCTTCAACCATATACCCTTAAACCTATACCCTAAACCCTCTACCCTCAACCATAAACCCTTAAAACTTCTACCCTCTACCCTCTACCCTCAACCGAATACCCTAAACCATCAATCCTATACCATAAATTCTCAACCCTCTATCCTATACATTAGATCCTCAACCCTCATATATCTCTATCCCTTTCTCCTATTCTCTCCTCTCTATCTCACTTCTCCCTCCATCTCTCCCTCCATCCTTCCCTCCCTCTCTACCCTAATCCCTCAACCCTATGCCCTCAACCCTTAAACCCTTAAACACTCAACCCTCACCCTGATACCCTCTACCCTAAACCCAATACCCTCTACCATCAACCCTATACCCTCAACCCTTAAACCCTTAAACCCAAGTAAACTCTATACCCTAATCCCTCAACGCTCAACCCTTAATCCCTTGACCCTTAAACCCTCTACCCTCTACCCTCTACACTCAACCCTCAACCCTCAACCCTCAACCCTCAACCCTCAACTCTCAACCCTCAACCCTCAACCCTCAACCCTCAACCCTCAAACCCTCTACCCTATAAATTAAACCCTCAACCCTCAATTATCAACCCTTGACCCTTAATACCTCAACCCTAGGTAGGTAGGGGAACATAGGTGAGATACAGAGTGATGAAGGGAGAGGTAGGTAAAAAAAGGGATAGGGGAGATAAATATAGGTAGAGAGGGTAGGAGATGTAGAGAGAGGAGAGATAGAGAGAATTAGAGAGGGGAGGGAGGGAAAAGTAGGGAGGAGATAGAGGTGTGTGTGTGTGTGTGTGTGTGAGAGAGAGAGAGAGAGAGAGAGAGGAGACACGATTGAGATATAGAGTGATGGAGGGAGAAGTGGGTAAAGAGAGAAAGAGGGGAGATAAAGATAAATATAGAGGGAAGGAGATGTAGAGAGAGATTATAGATAGAGAGAAGTGGAGAGTGGAGGGATGGTGTGAGAGGAAAGGAGGAGATAGAGGTGAGTGTGTGTGAGAGGGAGAGAGAGTTAGAGGAGAGAAGATGAGGGGACAGAAGAAGGGGGAGAGAGAGAAATAGATTAGAGAGGGAAGGGGGAGGGATATAGAGTAGAGAGGGAAGGAGAGAGTAAGAGAGAAAGATGGGTGAGGGAGAGAGTGGTAGGTAGTGGAGTGAGAGGTAGGTAGAGAGGGAAGGAGAGAGGGATGGATAGGAGGGAGAGAGGGAAGGAGGGAGAGTGAGATGGAGAGAGTAGAGAGGTAAGGAGAGAATGAGAAATAGAGATAAAGAGAGAGAGGGAGGTTGGAGGGAGGGAGAGGTAGAAAGGGATAAGTGAGACATAGAGAGGGAATGAGGGAAAGTGGGATAGAGAGAGAATGGTGATTTAGAGAGGAGGGAGTGAGAGGGAAGGAGGGAAACTGGGAGAAGGAATGGTGATTTAGAGAGGATGGGGTGATAGGTAGAGATAGAGATAATGGTGAGATAGAGAGGATAGAGTGAGAGAGAAAGAGAGGGATGGAGAGATAGAGAGAGAGGTAGGTAGAGGAAGGGAGAGGAGAGATAGAGAGTAGAGAGGGAAAGAGGTAGGGAAGGAGGCATAAGTGAGATAGAGAGGGATGGAGAGAGAGAGTGATGGAGGGAGAGGTATGTATAGAGAGGGAAAGCAAGAGGAGAGATAAAGAGTACAGAGGGGAGGGATAGGTAGGGAGATAGAGGTGTGTTTTTGTGTGAGTGAGAGAGAGAGAGAATGGTGAGATAGAGAAAAATATCAATTGAGAGAGAAAGAGGGGGAGGGAGGGAGGGACAATAGTGAGAGAGATTGGGAGGAGAGACAAAAAGAAGTGGAGGGAGGGTGAGGTCGAGAGAGGGAGGGAGAGGAGAGATAGAGAGAAGTAGAGAGGGAAGGATGGAGGGAGGGAGTGTTAGCGAGGGAGATAGAGGTTTGTGTGAGAGAGAGAGAGAGAGATAGAGAGAGTGGTGAGATAGAGAGGGGAGAGTGAGAGGGAGGGAGAGAGAATTATGAGATAGAGAGGAGAGAGTTAGAGAGAAAGTGGGGGAAGAGAGGGATAAAGAGTGAGAGAGATGTAGGTAGAGGGAGGGAGAGGAGAGATAGAGAGTAGAGAGGGAAAGAGGTAGGGAGGGAGACATAAGTGAGATACAAAGTGATGGAGGGAGAGGTAGGTAAAGAGAGAGAGAGAGAGGGGAGGGGGGAGGCAGATGTAGGGAGGAGAGAGAGAGGGAGCAAGGGAGAGAGAGAGAGGGAGTGGAGAGATAGAGAGTAGAGAGAAGGAGAGAGAAAGTTGATACAATTTGCTGACTACTAAAATTTGACCTCCTGATTACTGAAATTTGAATTGTTGATTACTGAAATTTGACTAAGCCTAAAATTTTTAAGATCTTCCAAAAACTAGAATTTGCATTATAATTCCTAGAGATCTGAAACCACTCTCAAACATCCTACCTATATACATGTAATATAACTTAAAGTATAAGAAAGTAAATGTCCATATGTAAATGGAAACTTATACTTAAATGCTTATTTCATGTATATAGTTTCCTTGGAAGAGAAAGCGAAAATAAAAGAGTTTAGAAACATGCATTCCAAAATTCATTGCAAAAAGAAAGACAGCTCACACTTGTTCACCGATTGCAAAATTCAAGCCATTTGGCAATCACCAAATGTTAAAGCCATTTGGAGAGCGCCAAATGTGGTATTTTTCAAATTTGGCGAGCGCAATATGGCCTATTACGGATTTTTTTTGCAATTTCGCATCAAAATTGTGTCACAAATTGGTGCACTTACCCATATAGTAGGGAGAGTTTAATTTTAAAAGGGTCGTGATTTCCACATACACATGGAGGAGAGCATAGGCGCAACCAAAACGGAAGTCTAATTACGAAAGGCTTTATTGATTTTTTTTGCTGACTGTTCTTCAAATCTCCAATGCGCGGCCACGAGGAGTTTGATTTTGTATTTACAAAATAAAATAGAGAGTTGTGAAGGGGTGGCTAGGGGAGAGTCAAATACAAATAGAAATATTTGTCCCATTTATTCCACTTAAGGAGCAAGGAGAAGACAGAGGAAAGGCACAGGTAGAAGAGAAGAGAGGGGGAATTCATAACAAAAATCCCTCTCCATTGTATGCATGTGAAGAGTGGACAGGTACACAACCGACAAGGGGAAAAATAAATATTAGGAGAGAGAAAAAGATTGATAGGAGATGAAGGAAAAAAGGAGAAAAGGAGAGACGGGCAGGAAAGAATAGCAGGAGATTAGGAATAGGGAGCAGATTTAGCTGTTCAAGATACATGCACATGCACAGGAAGTAACAGAAATGCAAATAATCATCATCAGATTTAGGAGAAACTCACATAGAAAGTGACAAATATAAAAGTATCTACATGCAATATTGAAAAGATTCACAGCTATGGCAGGAGATTAAAGGTAAGTTATTGAAATAAAAATTTTACTAGTCTTAAAACAAACAATGTAATTGTGTAATTTATATCTTTCTTTTGCAAAAACCAGTAAAAATGAAAACATATCTGGAAGAAAGATCAAACACCAGACCATATTTTTTGTTTTATTTATTTAAGAGAAAGAATGAACATGATTAGAAAACTATTATGAAACAATAGAGAAAACCATGAAAAAGAAAGCTATTAAGAAACAGTAGATTTCTTGTTTAAAGAATTTTGGTTTAGCATGTTTAAAGATTTGCAGAGATAACATGTTTTAGATTCAGAAAACTCTGAAACAAAAGCTATATTCGTTAAACTGTACAGACAGAAAAATTAGACATTGTCAGAAAAGAACATGAAGTTATTAAATTATCACAGAATAATATTGTAGAATGTTTTCCAAAATTATAAGATTAAATACTTTGTATATTTCAATATGTTTGAAAAGAAGAAAAGTGGATTTTGTTAATTCTCGAGAAACGATGCTAAAATTGCTGCACAACAGAAGTAAATATGAGGTATTATGTTTTGAAAAGATATTATTTAAAAAGGAAATATGAGAAATAGAAAAGAAAGAAAGTAAAATAATAAATTATAAATTACTTTGAAATGAACAAATTGGAAATGGATTATATTGAATTGTGATTGAATTTCTTGAGTAAATGAACTGAAAGAATGTGTGCTCATTTAATTCTTGTTTAAATATGTACTTAGAATACATACTTGAGATACACCTTCTTTTAAATTTATTTTATTTTATTTTATTTTAAATTGAACTTAATGTTGTTTAAGATTTAAATCCATGAAGTTTCGCAATAAATACCATGTATGCTTGAAAGATAAAACGCAGTTCATGTGTTTGTTAAAGATCATTTTATTTTGAATAGGAGCCATGCATGCTTGATAATTGAATGTGCATGACATGTGTTTGGAAAGTTACCTTCCGGGACGGGTGCCAAATATGGGTTATTAGAGAGTGTAGTTTTGCTTTTCCAAAACTGTTTTTATTTGTCATGCATGGCATTTTACTTGGCCAAGTAACTTAAGGACCATTGAAACAGATGGAATGAATTAACTCTCTACCATATCCTAGTATCGAACTTGCTTGTTTCTTAAATGAATTAGAAAAATGAAAATGCTTGTGCTATTACTAGTTATACTAGACATGCACCAGATTCCATCTTGCTTGTCGACTGCTTTTTGCTAAGCGATTCATGTAGGGTCGGGTATTTCTTGAATGACTATGGAATTCCGGGGAAGCGTAAGCTTTGAGGTTGGGCGGAAAAAGCACCTGATTCTTGTTCTCATCTTCAGGTTTGAAGATAAGCTATTGGATTGAAGAACAAAGGATGATTTCTTCAATTATGTATTATTAAATTATTGTATGATTATTGTAGACCTTAAGGCAAAAAAATGTCTAAGTCTCGAATTGTAACCTTATGTTACAAATACTTTTTTATTTTTATCAATGTCATGTAAGATGACATGTGTATGAATTTAACTGGAAGTATTTATGAATCTATTTATCGACTTTAAGTCATTGTTTTGAAATCATTTGGATTTTATGAAGTCTAATGAATGAAGTTTTGACTTTCTCTTGAATTTGAATGAATTTGTTTAAGGAATTTTTCGTTGTTTAGATTTAAAGACTTTCGTGCTTTACACATTGAATCTTCATTTGAAAGTGATGTTTCATTAGGAAACTAGACTATTATAGATGATATTGAGACTTATGTTGCCACATCTTGTGTGAATGATAAATTCATTGATACCCCATCACCATCACCTATCACAGATTCATATTCTAGAGATGCTTCATCAAAATCATCTAGTGATTCATTGCAATGGGATCAATTATGTCTTCTAGATTCGGTCCATTGGGACCAATGTCTACCAAACATCTCTTGTTTGTTTGTAGAGTGCCTCATTTCGAACCTAGATGACACTATTGAATACATATGTCTTCTCTTTGAGGACCACTCTTTTTTCCTTGCATATGTTGCTACTTCAGAGTTCATTGTTCCTTCTTCGAAAGCTTCTAATGAATTCTTGTAGGAGGGCATCCATACTCTTCCTGATTCAACCTTGTGGAATGATCTCTTGGCAGTTTTTTTAGGCTTGTTTATGGAGACACATATTGCAGATTTGGGAGACACTATTGGTTGTATTTATCTTCTCTTTGACAAATTTGATTCTTCATCAATTGTTGTGAGGGAACACTTTGACCCTCTTGTTCATTCTTTACATGATCATTCCTTACAATTTGACATGAGTGTGGATCATCCTTTGGAGGAGACATCTTCAAAGGAGATACTTGAGTCTTTGGATTGTGTGCTACATCAGTCTCTAGGAGAATTTGATTTGTCATCTTTAGCAGTGTGGCTTAGAATGCATGATTTGATTATGAAATTTTCAACATTGACATGAGGACACTTGAGCCAACTTCAAAGAATTCATTAATTTTGCACTTTATTCCTACATATTCCTTTCAAGACTTGGGAGATCGCTTACATACGCCTTTGGTTTTGTTTCTTCCTAAGGGGAGGAATGTTGTTTGACAATTGTGGACCATCTTCTCCATCCAGTTTCAAGTGTCTACCATTGGATCTCTTTGGGGGGCTACTCAGTCCTTTTCTTCTTTTGTCTCTCTATTTGAAGGGGGGCTTCTTCTTCTTTGGGGGGGAATTTTATATGTACATGGATACCTAATATGGCCTCATTTTTTGAGACCCGTCATCTATTGCATCCTCCTAAGTTGTGCTTAAGGGGGCATGTTAGTGTAGGTTTTTATTTTCCTAGTGGGATATTTAATTTTCCCTTAGTTATAGGTTTTTCCTACACACTTATTAAGATTTCTTAAGATAATAAAGTGAGTTAATTATTTAATAACTAGGAGATAAAGTAATGAATTTTCCTCCACATTTTAAGGGTGGAGTATTTACTTTTTTATCACTTTATTTAATGTTGGTGGTTTTGGTGGTCAATTCTCATTGGTTGATTTTCCACCTCCATCCTCTCCTAAGTTCTATATAAACTCACTACCTAGCTTATATTTTTCATCTTGGAATCTCTTAGTGCATTTTATCTTATTGACATTGTGTAATCCCTCAGAGTTCTAGTTTGCATTCTTTATGCTTTTCCAGTTTATGTAGCTTTGATTTTTCTCTTAAAAAGTTCCTTGGGTTATTCAATCTATTTCAAATTTCTAATATTTTTGTGATCAATCAAACTTTTCTTCACAAGAGAAAGGATTTCTTACTACTCCTCATCCTCTATCTAATCAAGAGAATATTTTGTTGAGGCTTCTAAAATCTCACTTGATTACACTTCCTCCTCTAACACGTAAGAAATTTCATTATTACAATCAAGAAATTCATTATTTTGTACATATCATGAAGTGCTTGGTCATTCGACAAATAAATTTCAAGCCTTGGGAAACAAAATACAACACCTTCTTGACTCTAGTACCATCACTCTTCCATTTTCTAATTGCATGACAACTGACATTGGATTGCACCTTTTTCTTGACCCTTCTAAATGATAAAATTTCTTCTATTGTGTTGCTCCTCAACATGTGGCATTCATAGATCTATGTCTTTTCTCATTGTCATTCATGGTGGTACAACCTTATGTGCAACCATAATTCATCTATGGTAGAAACACAATAGTTTCTAGCATGGTTGTCCTAGCCTATACATTGGGGTAGGGATAACTGGTTTTGGAGGTGTGCATCCTTCTTAAGGATCCCCTCTATTCTTTATATCCCCCTTCTTTTCCTTAAAATATCAACATAGTAAATATGATAACATTTTAAGGGGGGCATATCACCTACCCATATGTGCAACCACAAGCACCCTTCTCCATTCACTCTTCTTGAGCTTTGTATTATTAATGTTCCCCCTCCACGGTGGTGTTTTTCATAACACCCCCTAAGGCATGGCTATCAATTCATCCCCTAAGACGTTAAAAATTATGCGCTCCTTGAGGTGTGATTATCAATTTGTCCCCAAAAACTTTAAACATTTATACACTCCTTGAGGCATGATTATCAATTCTTCTCATGAGATGCTAAACATTTATATGCTCCTTGAGGTATGAACGATACACGATCACCTAGCATAACACAAATTCTAGCCTATGAATCTATGTACTTTACAAGACACCTAGCATAACACAACTTTTTAATATTATCACACGCATGGTCACCTAGCATAACATAACTTGATATCCTCTAGTCCATGGAGGCATTTTAATGTGCATGACCCCTAAAAATAGAATAGGCTAGTGTGTGTATCATGCACCCTCCTTTGTTTGTATTGATTGATCCAAGTCTATTTGTATGCATTATTCCTTTGTAGCAATCGATCGGCTCGCTATCTTCTTCTCTCCTCTTTTATAATTCCTCTATGTTTGGACATTATGGGGATGATGCTTGATATTGAGACAACCTTTCATACCAAGGTCACCTTACCTTGTTGACTCAGATTTTTTTTTAGATAGTATGTACTAATGGTGTTGTTGTATGCTTTTCACTCTCCATGTATGCTTCATGTTTGATTCATTTTTTATTTGTGTTTTCTTCATGTATGCTTCATGTATGTTTTGTTTTTTCTTCATGTATGCTTCATCTTTTCTTCATGAATTCTTTGTGTTTACTTTATGTATGCTTTGTGTATTCTTTTATTCGTACTCTATTGCTTTATCATTGTATACCTTATGTATGTTCAAATTTTTTCTTGTCTTGTATGTGATATATTTATTTTTTGTGTGACATGTTCATCTTGACATTGTCGATTGATAGAATCCCAAGTTTGGGGGGCTATCAAATCTCTGAGCTTGGATTCATCCTATCTCTTCAATGTTTTGATAGTACTTTAGTGTGAGTATAAGCATAATATTGTACCCTCACTAAAGTGGGAGCTAGATTTAGTGTCGTAAATTATCACCCCTAACAATTTCATACTAGGTTTGGCAATTTATTTTTCACGTACAATTAATTATAGTCATAATTTTTTCATTTCGAAGCTAGATTAGGAAAATACATTAAACTCCTTGAAATCTTGGATTTTCAAAGTGAAAAAAACTCAGATAGGGGCATTGGGCGCCCTAGTCTTGGGAATTAGCTTTCAAAAAGCTACAAACTCTAGTGTCAGCCTTTGGTGTCTATAAAAAGATACCTTGTTAGTTTAACCCCAAAACCCCAAAAATCACTTGAGATGCACATATAAACAAGCCTTTCCCTCTCAATTGAAGAACTAGGATGAATTATTATGGACTATTGTGAATTATGAATGATTATGCACTAATTGTGAACATGCATGTAGCTTCTTCTCTACATGCTTGCTACAACTCTATATTTTGTTATGTAGACTAACCCTTGTAGGTATTCAAGGAAATTTGTTCCTTCTTCATCAACTCATTGTGGAAAATTGTTGTATGACATCACTTCCACAAGGGTTTCATACTTAAGGTAAATCCATCTTAATTTATTGCATTTATTACAATATTTTTTATTTACTTTTCCTTTGCTCCCTCAAGAGCATGTTGTTGGAGTGAAAATACATTGAGAGGGCGGGGTGAATCAGTGTTATTAACTTCTTTACCAATTTTAATTGAACCTAAAATAAACCAGAAGTATGCTCTCATTTATCAATAATAAAATCATTCATGTATTGAATGCAATCACATAAATTGAAATGAGAATAGTTAACCATATCAATTTAAAGCATTAAAGCACTGAACCAAATGAACCATAGATACTCAAATAGACACAAGATATGTCGAGTGGAAAACCCTCATGGGGTAGAAAAACCACTCCTGAACCTATTGCCTTTTTCAAGCTTTCATTTCAATAATCATTTTTTACAATGCCTCATAGGATGATTTATGAGCACCAACTCAAGGAGCACCAACCCCTCTTTTTAGAGACACCAATCTCAAGGAGCACCAACCCCTTTTCTATTTTTTTCAATAGAACATACAATGATACATAGGATCTCTTTGTTTCCTTGATTTTTGTCAAGTGCCTCTTGATAGACAATGTGTAGAATTCTCAAATGTCAATCATGACACTTTAGAGTTCCACCCATTATCAAGCCTTAAGATAGCTCGAGGAAAATCTTGTTACAATCTCACTATAGCTTCTCATCAAACTGTATTATTAGTGGTGTGTACAAGTTTCTTTTTATCACACTCTATTTCATATATTTTTCATGATATTGTTCAAAACAGTTAACACACTATATTTTTCCAATCTTTTTTTCACACAAGAATTTTATGCCTCTATCTCATACAAAACTAGAATATGTTGCTATGCTGTTATCTTTTGACTTTTCAGGTTTTTCAATAATGATTAAACCCTAATCTCTCTGTTTTCCTCTTTTTACATTTTACATCATTACATCCCAAAAGGGTCACAACAGTAGCTCATTTTTCACTTTCAAAGAATTACTCAAAGATGATTATCAGGTTACCACGCTACTATCAAGCAACAGTTTCAGATGTTACCATGATCATGAGGGAAGGATCAATCTGAATAAGTTCTTCTGAAAGGAGTACTCAAGCATTGTGCAAATATAGAAGGTAGACTAAAAAACTGTCCTCTCAAGCAGCCTACACAAACAGTGCTTTAACCAAACAGCATCAAGGCATGCATGTAATTTTCAAATAATGGCCACTAAAAAATTGCTGCAAAAAGAAGTAACTGAAAGAACAATGCTTCCATAACTGAAATCATGCATTTCAGATCTAATCATGAAAGGAATGGACATTTTCCACTTTTCTTTTTGCATAGAAAACTTAACTCAAAATAACCTTGCCTGAGAAGTATTGGATCTGTTAAGCAAACTGAAAGAATACCTGAGAAGACCAAAAAAGAAGTTTCCATGACCAATTTACCGGATCTGCAGAGTAGCTGAGCAACCCATGCCACATTGCTATTTCAAGCATTCACCCAATGCCAAGAACCTGATAAGAGAAACGACCATGGTGATGGTCTTTCAAGCTTCCCCATTCATTGTCCAAGAGTTGCATAAAAATAGTCGATTACACAATGAAAGGGCTGAGAGAGAGAGAGATTCCATGGAGGTGGCAAGAATATGGTTCCAAACCCTCAAACAAGTGAAGCACAATTTTTCCCCTAAACTTCCAAAGCAATCAATGAAAAAACTTTACCAAGATTGATATCATTTGAAGTCCGAGAGGACTGTCATTAATAAATCAAAAACTTAATATATCATGTGACATCCGCTTCCTTACCGCACAACCGCGGTCTTCCTTTGGACTACCCATGGTATAGTGGTAGCTCCTTGCATACTGCTAACCGTTTCCACCATGCTACCGTAGTTACTCTTCTAACAGCCCGTGGTATAGCAATAACTGTCTTGCATGCCGCTAGCCACTTCCACCACATTACCACAGTTACCTTTATGACTGCCCGTGGTGTAGCGATAGTTGTCTTTCTTATTGCTAATCATTTTCATCACACTACCGCGGTTTCCTTTCTGACAGCCCATGGTGTAGCGGTAGCTATCTTGCTTGCCGCTAACAGCTTTCACCACACTACTGTGGTTACCAGCTTAACTGTCAATGGTACCACAGTAAGACGTCTACGGCCTTACCAAAGACAAGCTTTATACCTGTTGTTGGCTTTTAAGCCTTGTGTGTTTGCTATCATTAACCTGAATGCAATATAATATGCATTCCTATAGTGTTCCAAACATTTTTAATGCCAAAAGATATCCAAAATATCAATGTTGATTGCCACCTTGTTATATTTAATGCTATATAATGTGCCAATGACTTATGAGGTATAGTGAAGACTAATTTTGCATGTTAAATTCACAATGCCATTTCACATACCATAAACCATTATCAGTTGATTAAGGAAACCCGATAGGGTTTTCTTAAAACTGAAAAGCAACCTGATCAATAGAACAGAGAACCTGTAACCAGAGTACCTCAACTAAGATCTACACATGGAGTCAAGATATCAGTGCAACCATATATAGTATCCAAAGTGAAGTAAATATGCCAATTAGAATAGCAGATCAACTGAGTAAACCATCCCCAAGATGCCAGACTGTAGTACAAATTGTCATCAAGGACAAATTAGCACAATAGAAATTCAACACATGTGATATTCACCATCAGCACCATTGTTGTAATGGAGGTAGGAACACAAACATGTGGTTTGACTAGGGAAAAATCCTATATAACATAACCATTTTCCCTCTTTATTGTGTGCAGATCCAAATCTAAAAACTCCCAACAATGCTAAGCTACAAAGAGGTAGAGCAAACTGTGACAAGTGGATAGAAGCTCAAAAACAACCCAAAACCATAGGAAAAGGGCTCCCATTTCCCCTGTACCTCTAATTCAACCTCTACTTGCAGTGACAGGTGCTCCTCTATTTGTACATTTCAAATCTATACCCGTTTCTGTAATTTTTTATTTCCATCTATATAATTATTGGTATTCTCATACTAGGGCTTATATCAATTAGGTTAATTAAATCATATCTTAGAAATCTGCCCTCTTTGAAAAAAAAGGAGTAGAACACATGTAGTTTGTCTCTCTTTTGAGGTAGTTATCCAATCATAACACCCTCGTTGGTTCATGTTCCAATGTTAAGAAAAGGAAAGATTGATCTAAGTTAATTTACTAGTTAGATCTAGGATATCTTTTCCCACTTAACAACAACTAGATATTCTAGTGATTTATAAAAAATAATAAAAGCATTTAAATGAAATTAAATTGAGAGTATCATGGGTCATGATTCCTAAAGACATATAATTAAATATTTAAAGGGTTCAAGTCAGTGATCAAGGGTGAATAGTTGTGACTCTTTCAAAGGTCAGAAATCATGAAAGGTTGTGACTCTCTCAAGAAGAATATATAAAATGGAGATCATTTCTTGGGGAAGAGATCATTCATTCAAGCATAAAATCATTCAAACATTAACTTGTCAATCCATCAAGAAATATCAATTAGCAAAAACAATCAACAATAATCTAGCAAATTCATCAAGAAATTAGTTTTAAATTTGATGAAGTGTCTTACAAATAGGATGGACGAAACTCCTTCCAATTTCATGAGAGGATAAGGACAAAAACCCTTATTTCTCTTATCAAGTTGGACGAAAAACAAAATCCTGGTCAAGGAGGATGAAAACCCTCCAAGGTAGACTAATATTTGGAAGGATGAAAACCCTTTCATGCTCTTGGCAGTTAAGGATGAAAATCCTTGATATAGCCACTATTGAGTTAGGGACAAAAACCTATAATTCAACAGATTTGTAAGTATTTCAAAATAATTCATGATATTATTGATTTTGATAATTGTGCTATGATTTATTGATCTAAATATTATCATAAATTCTTAATCTTTGACTAGTTTATTATCATTTTTATTAAATATTGTTATTTTAAGATAAAAAATCAAGAATATCCCAAAAAGGGACATTACAATTTGTACCAAAGCATTGATCTTGTCAACCTGAGGATCTAAAAGTAGTATATGCAATTGAGCCAAAGAGCTCAATAAGCCTTGAAAAGAGAGGAGAAAACTAGAGGCAAGTAGCAACCCAATTAAAGGTAATAAAATGGGTGAACATGAGGTAAATCCATAAACTAAATTAAAGGCTTATATGGAGCGATAAGAAAAACAAGAAAATTTCTTATCCAAACACCTCAAAACATGAACAATATAATAGTGCTCTTAGTCCTACCCAAACCAATGGAAAATATGTCAATTCAAACCATTCTGAGAATAAAAATAGGACTCCATTGAGATCATAACCTAGAAAAACATGGCCTACATTCTTACCTAGAGATGTGTAGTCATGAAAAGAAGAAGAACCTGACATTATAGTAAATGACCTTGATGAATATATAGAAGCATATTCAAGAATTGATCTTGACCTTAGAAGAAAAATTCCATTTAGAGAATATTATGATGCAAGATCAAGAAATACCTCAAGAGGAGAAAGAAGGTAGCCCAATAAAAATTTATAGCATAGAGTAAGTAAGATAACTCATCCCACTTTTGATGAGTAGAGAAATTTCATTGCACTACAATGGATCCAACAATTGGACACCTATCTTTATCTTAGCCCCATGACAAAAGATGAAGCTATTAAAATTTCCATTATCTTCATTTAGAGGGAATAGCACATGAATGGTGGCATCACAAGCTAATCACACTAGGGCATAATCTAATTGTAACATACATCAACTTCACACAAAGACTCATAGAAAGGTTTGATAGTGAAACATAGAAAAAATTGGAATCTAAGGATTTAATGTCCAAAACCCAAAGTCAATTCCACATTTTCCTAGGGTTTGATTAGGATGCAAATCATTAAGGAAAATAGATTGACTTTCAACCATAAAGGTGAGTCAATCAAGACTGGATTTGATCTGTTTGATTCTTGGAAATGGAATAGGAATGGTTTATTAAGATTAAAATAATTAAAATATATATCCTAATATGAAAAATGCAAGATCTTGACAAATAATAGATTGAAATAGTAAATTGCAAGCAGATCTATAAAGTTCAAGAGACTGTGTACCTGTCTTGAAAAACTCATTCCAGCGTACAAAGGAAGACTGGGATGCCTACGGGCATATGGATCTCTAATAGGGTATCATGCTCTACTTTTGGGGTCCTCTAATTATAGAACCTAGCTTTTAATTTCTGGCTACAGAGTTGTCATAATGTTGTCGAATAGTTTTGTAGGTGATTTTTTGTGTCTTGACAAGATGTAGGGCTTTGAATGAAAGAATAATTTATTTTTCTTTAAGCTCTCTTCAATCCTCTTAAAACCTAAAACCTTCACATTTAAGGAGAGGGAAAATGTTGGACCATTTAGGGGCTTGCCTAAGTCAAACCCTGTGTAAGTGTTTCCACTTCCATAATGGCAATGTCAATGATAAACTGATCATGAAAAGGAAGTAATGATGAAATCACAAAGTGTTGCAACTCACCACCCTTCAATGGCTTCTTTGAAGGAATGAATTCATGCACATCACCTCAAGGTATTTATCTTCCTTGTTTTTTTTGAATACTTTGGAGACCTACAAAAGTGTTAGCCTTCACAAAACAACGATAACATGAACACACATAAACTCACATAGGATTTGACATGATGTTAGGATCTTGAATTGCTACAATGTTTCTCTTAACTTGATTGATAGTGCTCTTGATCATAAATTTTCCAATATTTTTTCAGATAGATTTGAAATGATGCAATAACTAGGTATTCATAGGAATTTCTCTAATTTCTTGAGAATTAAATCTTGATAGCCGACATTTGAAAGTTGAATTTTGAATGTAAAAATGGTCACTCTGACATATTAAAAATTGGTCCCCGACATAATAGGGGGATGCATACACCCATAGGCATATGGGTCTTGGCCCTATTTTCTAGGACATGATGTATCAAAAGCAAAACATTAATTGATTGCATTTGTTCAATGCTTGCAATTTCTTGGAAAGTGGTACATAAGGGCTATAGAATGCATAATTTAGGAAATTAGGGACTCAATTAGGTTCAATAATTTAGGAGGTACCCTACTATAGTGAGAGTCATGAACTTATGCTCAAACTCACACTAAACTAGAAAATCTATGTCAAGAGGGGTCTAATTGTCCAAGTGTTGAAGATATAGGATGACTAAGAATCAAAGGACACGATCAAGCCCCCAAGATCCAAGATCCCATGGAAAACCAACATAAGCACAAAAAAACACACATATGTGTGAAATACAGTAAGACAACATACACTAACATACAATGTCAACATGAAATGCAAAAGGGGGGTATGGACCAGTAAGTTGTGTTATGCAAGGACCTTCACCAAAGGTGTGCATGATTCACACCATAGAAAAGTTTGATATTTTCTAGGTGAATCATAAACAAGAAGGAACATAGGCTAGTGAAGTATGGTATTCACTAGGTGAGACCCCAAGACAAGGTAGGAATATGAGAAACACACTAGGTCTAGTGAGGACCCCTTTTCACTAGATGTGTACCCATGAAAACCATACCAAGAGTTATAAGCCCTGATAACCCTAATAAGGTGCTACAAAATAGTCAAAATGTTATGCCAATGCAACACTAAGTTCAACGCCTATGAAAAAAGTGAAGCAAAGAAATTTCAATGTCAATTTCAATGCACCACTAAGCTCAGCACATGTGAACAAAGTGAAAAAAAATACTGCTAATGTATGCCCCCACTTTAAAGAAATTACAAAACACCACGTTGTGTGCAATTACAAGTTAAATTAGAAAATGATAAATGTCATGTATAAGAAATCACAAGATATTTTTTGGAAAGCCCTATGTAAATGATATGTTTCCAAATAAAGCTACATCAAGAGAAGGGGTTGCCCCCAAATGTAATGCAAAAAACAACATAGAATATGAACACATAAGGGATCTACAGATCTCAGGTCAATATATGTATTTTCTACAGTAATATAATAGAGCTTGGAACTGACATCATTCCCCAAATACTTGTGGAACAATGAACACAATGAAGGAATGACACATAGAGAGAGAAAAAACACTAATTTTGGGTGAACATGGAAGAGACCTAAATGTGTCAATTCCTTGCATCATCCCCAAAAGGAAAACCTCCAAAAAAAATTTATGACATGTAGAAGAATGTCATGACAGGTTCATTTCCTTTGTATCCCAAACACTAAGATATGCTAAGCAGCACAAAATGGGAGATCACATCACGTACAAGAAAAGACAAAGAACACATAAAAAAAACATAAAAGAGTATCGCACATTTGATCCAACCTAGAGCATTTCATTTGCATCCCAATCTTATTCATCATATAAGCAAGGAAGACAACTAGCTAAAGGGACTACAACAAGTGTCATACTAGGAGAATCTCTAGGTTTGACACGTTGTGGGTCACTCTCATCAAGAGGATCATCACAGTTGCCCCCATATAAATTCATTTTCTTTGAAAATAAAATATTAAGCTCATTATGAACCTCTTCATCAATTTTATCAATTTCATCTTCATCATACAAATTAATCACAATGGGAGGTTTTATGATAATTGCAGTTGAATTTTATTGTTTCACTTCTTGTTTTGGTGGAAGTTGTATTTCTTCTTGACTTTTTTCTATAGGTGTTGGATTATCATGCATTTTTTTATTTGTTTCTTCCAATGGACAAGCGATAGCAAGATGCCTACACCTACACTCTTTAGCATTTATGTTTCTTCTTGCATGGTTTTCAATTTGTGATGGGGTAGGATCGAGTTTCTTGACCATTGGTTTATTTTCTTCCCTTAAGGGAGGAACTGAAGGAACCACTCGGGGCTGGGAAACCATTGTTTCTATATGTCTATACACTTTTTTATCTTTGGAGGAAAAAAGGAATCATCTGATTGTCTCTTGGTTTTTTATAGGAGATGGGTGGAGGAACTGCGACATATTTACCTTGGTTACTTGGAAGGGTTTTTGTTTCAATCATAGGTTCATCCATAACTGGTGAGGGGAAGGAACAACCATGGTCTTGTCATTTTCATGAATATTGGTAAGATATAACTTTGTTGTGCGTTTTGCCTTAAATTTTTGGTATGATTGGAAAAATAAATCTTTGTGAGGCTTTATACGATCCATAGGTTGGGACCAAAATAAATCTAATGAAAATTTCCCACATGAAGATAAAGGACTAAACCCACTATGATGCACTGTAAATATCTCATTTTCAAAGGGACGAAATTCATGGAGCGTAGCCATGGGTAGCCTAACTTCACACAAAATTGGTCTAACATCGGGATGATGTAGAATGATACATCTAATTGTTTCAATCCAACTTTAAGAGGAAGAATGATTGAACCTATCATAGGGAGAGCAAAACCAACATGCATTTTCAACCATTCTTTCGATTGTTCATAATAATATTGATAAAGCTCATGCACAAACAAGAAATACTCAGTGATCACATTCTCTACACACAAGATCAATGAGAATTCCTTGTACAAGTTTTTCATTGATACGTATGTCGATATAGAGAGGACCATCGGGTGCATGTCTAAGTGCGTCATTATGGGTGAAAGAAATGCCAGGTAACATAGTGGTTTGGCCTTACAAGGTTGAACATCTATTAAAGCAACCATGTTATCTACTTCCTTCTCATTGTTATTATCATCATTATCAAATCATTCATATCATCAGACTTATCAATATTCATTTTAACATTTTTGACATCACAAGCTTGGAAAAATTTATATGAATGTTTTGGCATTGGATTGGTAAAAATTTACAAGTTTTGGTTGTAAGGAAATGATGGTCATCCCAGAATGAACATCTAAGAATAGTAGTGCCTTCAGTAACTTTAATTTCATTTAGATTTCCTCAAAGAAATGTACTAATATGCCACAAAGCGGAATCAGACATAGCTCATTTCCACATTGACCCTTAGAGAAAATTTAATGCTAACTAAACCAGCTCCAAACAACACCATTAACAAGATTCAATCAAGCAAAACCACTAAACATTAACAATGGAACATAAGATATGAACACATAGATTTACATGGGGAAGGCCCTTTTAGGTAAAAAGCCCCAAACTCCAAAAGCCTAGATCACCATTGTATTATTTAGCAATAAAACAGTTACAAATACAATTCAGGCTCTAAGCCTTTAGAGAGTTTACATCTTGTTCCATTCTAGAGAGAATCTGAAAAAATAATCGTGTTCTCTTTCCCTTTCTCCTATTTTACATTTCTCTTATCAACCTCTCAGTCCATTACAACCTTCGCACTATTACAATACTCTTACAGTGTATGGATCAGATTCACATAGAGAGAGTTTTCGCAATCGAACTACTCAACCCCCAAAAAAGTTCTCAAATGTCTTTTAAATCCCCATCGAACTCTGTCCATTTCTTTACTGGTAGTTCAATCGTTCTCCATTTCACACTAGCAATATATTCATTATCCCACATGCACCGAGCAGATGAACCGGTTCGGGTTTAAATACAGCCACCCATAAAAGGCTATGTGTCAGCACATTGACCTTTTGTCTTTGAGCAAGCAACACCGTCGAGTCACCTTCACTCTTCATTGTTATCCTCTCATTGGAGTGTCGGATCTATTAGAGCATCGAAGGATCAAGCGCCGAGAAAACATTTCAGGAATTTCCACTCAAACCCCTGACATCTCTGATATGTTGATACCCGACTGTCGAACCAAGGCACCATTCAAGCTATTGGAGGTCGGGGATGTCAGAGACTTCATAACATTTAAGAAATTTCAACAACCGAACTCTGATCGTTGATCCATCCGACTACCGATCGTCGATACTCCAAAGCAAACTAAGTAACAAGTCTAAAGCTTAACCAACTTAACAAAAGACCACCGACATGCTGATGCCCGATCACCAATACAGGCCAGTAATTTGAGGCACTACTTCTTAAAAGAGGAAGTCAGGTCGATAAGAGATAGAAACAAGACTTCAAGGAGTATATCAAGCCAATAATTTGAGGCACAAATCCCAACATTGGTTAGGTGGGGCAACACACTTATTCCCTTGATCATTAACACCACCCAACTGGATGTGATTAGAATCAATGAGGTCTTGAACTTGATGTTTAAGACACATGCATTATCTATATCATGTTCACTTGTGCAATGATATTGAAAAAATGTATTTGGATTATAACTTGGAGGTAAAGGTTTGGTTGTGTCCATAGGTCTAATAAGAGGCAATCGGATTAAGTTCTTACTCAAAATTTGCAACATGGTTGAATGGAGGGTATCAAGTAATTGGGTGAATTGTCTATCTCTCGGTCTAAATTGGTACGAGATTAAACTTATGGAAAAAACTTGAGGTTCAATGTGATTGGTTTTTTGAGGTGTATGAAACTTGATAAAGTTCTTGTTTTGTTTCTTGAATGGTTGATAGTTGTTTTGAGGTACAGATTCAGACTTCTCAGTGGAAGTTGATGAAGATATCTCTCCATACTAACTAATTGAATTCTCATAATCACAAATGGTCGTACACAAATGTATGAAGGATGGAAATTTCATTAATAAGATTATTTCCCTTATTTCAGGTTGCAAATTTTCAATGAACACTCTTTGGACATCCACGTCAAGAATCTAGTAAGATTAATCTGTGAGTAAAGAAACTAATAGCAGCTTATGAAATTTGTGACCTTTTTGCTTTTCTTTTATTTGCATCGCATTAAATCTATTAGGTTGATCTTAGTACCAATGTTTACATGGAAATGATTAAGGAATGCATCAACAAGATCATTGAATAAGTGGATTGAATTATTTGGCAATGAACAAAACCATTCCAAAGCCATGTCCTTCAATGACCTAGGAAAGAGTTTAGTCAGGAGTTTATCCTCAAAAATGAAGTCACTACAGAAGGTTGTATATGTCAATATATGATTGTTAGGGTCCCCCTTACCATTGTACTTGTCAAACAAATGTATCTCTATGTTCTTGGCATTTGTGCTATCAATATTTCAAGTGACAATGGGATCCTTTTGACATATTGTGATGGTTGTCCATTTTGGTTTTGGCTCAAGGTTAAGATTTGTTTTTGAAGTGAAGTTGCATTTTATAAAAGTTGGTTGATGACATAATCATTGGTTGAAATTCTTTGGGAATATGGTGAATATGGTGGAATTGTGTATGTGCTTGGCGGGCTACTATGTTGCAAATTTATGAGAGGGGATGAAACTTGAGGAGTCACATGTGAGGATCTAAAACCATAAGGATTTCTAGTGGAAAGACCTACTATTGGAGTTATACCAATTCTTTTTTGTATCATTGAGGTGATAGTTGGGTTGGTATATGTACGAATAGATGTTATGGTTGTAGGGAGGGAGACTTGATTTCCTCCTTGACTTTGAGTATATCCCAAAGCTTGAGTGTGACTAGCCATTGTAGGTACATTGGCATCAACTATATGGGCTAGGCCATGCAAAACCTCTAATCCATGAGCATCACTAATTAATTTCCTCATGTTATCTATCATAAGGACTCCAAGAGCAACTAGAGATTCAATACTTACATAGTCTTGAAGTCCTAAATCTTTGTCCAATTTTTTCAGTTTGTCTTCGAGAACATGGGAAACCATAGTCTCAACATCTATGAAAATGAGTGTTTATAAGGTTTTCATTGGTATAGTAACATCGGGGATAGAATCCAAAATGGGTTGAGTATTGACAACACTTTGCATGAAAAAGTTGGAAAACTTGAGATCCACAACAGATGTAACAACAACGTGAGATTCCATAAGTCTAGAACTATGCCTCATTGAAGTGTTAGAAATAGGACACCAATTCATGAATCTCATGCAAGTCTCAAAACACTAAGTGTACCCAAGATGAAAACGAAACAAAAAAACACAATAAAATGGCCAAAAATAGGAATCAAATAGTAAAAGTAGACAAGGAATATCACAATACAAGTTTGTGTAAAAATTGGTTTAGTCAATAGTAGGAAGTCAGAGGTGCCCAAGGGCGTTTGAGTCTTGGGTTGGTTTTTCATTGATTCAAAAGTTGACTGTGTGTGACTCTGTTTGAGGATTTTGGGTCTGGTTACAAATAGTTTGAACAGTGAATATTTTTTTAGATTTTTCTTAATTTATGCCAAGCCAAGTGTGAAATAGTATGTGAAAAATAAATGACAAATTTGAATGCAATTTTATGTTCTAAAATGCACAAATTGATTGATTTTAAGATGCATAAATATGAGAATGATGATTTTGATGCAATTATGAAACAAAACAATGGATTTTTTTTAATTTTATCACTTTTTGAGCCAAATGAAAGATGCCTAAATGAATGCAAATAAGAATGTCAAAATAGAGTTTTGCAAGCACAAACATATTGAAGACATAAAGACACAACAGTGTGAAAAATATTGTTAATGTAATTGTACAAGGATAGGGGCACCCAAGGGCATCTAATTCCTTGATAGGGTTTCTAAAAATTTCAATTTTGATTGTTTATTATGGGGTTTAAAGGTTCTTTTGTGTGCAAACAAGTATGTAACTGAATATTTTTTTAGAATTTTCTCAAATTAAGACAATGTGATGAAAATGCAAATATGTAACAAAACAAATAAAAATTACGAATGCAATTTTCAATGTAGATCTTATTTAGGTGACTGGAATGAATCCTAATGCAATCTATGATGTAAAATGATATGCAAATTTTCTAGTTTTTTTAACTTTTTATGGTGTAAAAGTGAAACCCTAAATGAAAGATGCAAAATAATGCAATGAAAATATTAGATCTAGGATGCAATTTTCAAGAGTTATGTAATGTTAACAGGTCAGGCTCACCAAAATGAAACATAGAAAAATTTGGAATCTGAGGGTTTAATGTCCAAAACCTAAAGTCAATTCCACATTTTCCTAGGGTTTCATTAGGATGCAAATCAACAAGGCAAATAGATTAAATTTCAACCATAAAGGTGACTCAATAAAGCCTAGATCTGATCCTTTTGAGTCTTGGAAATGGACTTGGAATAATTTATTAAGATTAAACTAATTAGACTATATGACGTAATATGAAAAATGCAAGATCCTGACAAATAGCAGACTAAAACAGTAAATTGTGGGTAGATCTAGAAAGTGTGGGAGACTATGTACCTATCCTAAAAAAATTATTCCATTGTGTATAGGAGGAATAGGATGCCTAGGGTAATCTAGGTCTCTGATAGGGTATCCTATTCTGCTTTTGGGATCCTCAGATGAAATATCCGAGCTTTTGATTTTTAGTTGCAAAGTTGTCGGAATACTATCGAATAATTTTGTAGGTGAGTTTTTGTATCTTGAAAAAATGTAGGTATTTGAATACAAGAATAAACAATTCATCTTCAAGCTCTCTTCGATCCTCTTCAGACCTAAAACCTGCTCATTCAAGGAGAGGAAAAATGTTGGGCCATTTAGGGGCTTGCCTCAGTCAAACCCCGTGTAAGTGTTTCCACTTCCACAATGGAAATGTCAATGATAAAATGGTAATCAAAAGGAAGGAATGATGAAATCACAAAGTTCTAAAAATTGCCACCCTTCAATGGCTTCCTTGAAGGAATGAATTCATACACATCACCTCAAGGTCTTGATCTTGCTTGATTTTCTTGAATGCTTTGGAGACCTACAAAAGTGTTAACCTTCACAAAAAAATGATAACATGAACACACAAACTCACATAGGATTTGACATGATGTTAGGATCTTAAATTGTTGCAATGATACTCTAAAAAAATTCTCTTGACTTGCTTGATAGTTCTCTTGATCATAATTTTACCAATAGTTTTCTAGATAGATTTGAAATGATGCAATAACTAGGTATTTATAAGCATTTCTCTAATTTCTCGAGAATTAAATCTTGATAGCCGACATTTGAAATTTGAATTTTGAATGTTAAAATGGCCACTCTGACATATTAAAAATTGATACCTGGCAGAATAGGGGGCCCATATGCCCATGGGTGTATGGGTCCTGGCCCTATTTTCTAGGACACAATATATCAGAGGAAAAACATTAATTGATTGCATTTGTTCAATGCTTGCAATATCTCAAAAATTGGTACAAATGGGCTATATAATGCATAATTTAGGAAATTAGGGACTCAATTAGGCTCAATAATTTAGGGGGAGCAAAACATAGTGTGAAATTGTCAAGGGTGACAATTTACAATGCTACAAATAGAAAGAACCTAGTGATGCATTTTAAGGAATTAGCACAACTAAGGCAATGGGGTAACCTAGAAGAATATGTAACAAAATTATAAAGAATATTAGTCATGGTACCAAAAATTACCCAAAATAAACTCATGTTTTTACTTATCAAAGGACTCTCTGAATCACTTAGGGAATTGGTCCAAGCTTTTCAACCATCATCTCTACAAGATTCTATTCTAAGGGATTTAAATTTGGAAGACTCCACACCTAAAAAATAAGACCTATCCCAATAGTATACCATCGGGGTCGCATACGAAACCCTCTTACATGAATGATTAGAAACCAAGGGCATTACCTCTTCAATCCAACATGACGGAAGAAACCAAGAACAATCTTCAAAAGAATAATTTATATTTTAATTGTAGATAAAAATGGAAACTAGTGAAATGTTTCAAGGGACAAGTACACCACATAGAAGCAATAATGGATGAAGAATCAGAGGAGGGAAAATTTGAACCTAAAAAGAAGAGGAAGCAATATGAAGAAGAGTTTGCAAGTGGTACATTAGCCAAACTTTTAGGGGCACCCAAGTATCACCCTTTTAGAATTTGTAGTGTTTTACAAGGTCAAAAGGTGGTTTTCCTTGTTGATAGAGGTGCTACACATAAATTCATTGATGAAGGTCTAGTAATGAGGATGAAATTAAATGTTAAAAACTTTGAAGGTTTCAAGCTAGCCATGCAAGATGAATTCACTACCTCTTGCACATAAAGAATTCAGCACTAAGCATTACCTTAGGGAGACACCAAATAAGAAAATATTTATATGTGGTAAACATGGGTTGGGCCTTCAATAGTTACATTAAGGCAATAGTATATTGGCCTCAACCAAAGACTTTAACACATTTAAGAGGAATTTTAGGACTCTACAATTATTATAGAAGGTTTGTCAAAGGATTTTAAAGGCTAACTTGAAATACTTTATTGAGAAAGGTTATTTTTCATGGAGTGAGAAGGCCCAAAGAGCTTTTGACTTGTAGCTTAACGAAATGATGATTTTTTGTCTTGTATTAGTCATTACAAATTTCTCTCTTCCAATTGAGTTAGAATGTGACGCTTCAGGAGAAGGTATTGGAGCCATATTAATACAAAATAAACATCCAATAGCTTTCAAGAGTCACAAGCTTAAGGAAATGGAATGCAATTATTTTATTTATGACAAGGAAATTCTAGCTATTATACATGCACTAGCCAAGTTTAGACAATACCTAGTTTATGGAAAATTTATTGTTAAGGCTGACCATAACAATCTAAGATTCTTCTTGAACCAAAAGGATAGATAAATGATAGTAAACCAAATTGGGTTAGTAAGTTGCAAGACTGTGATTTTAATATTTATTACATGAAGGGAAAGAATAATCTTGTATTCAATGATCTATCATTAAGACCTCACCTATGCTCTATGATGGATATCTCTGTAGATTGGAAAAATTCAATACTTGTTGAATATGCCAAGGATGCATTGGGTAATGATATATTGAAAGGAAAACTACAATATGAAAAGTATAAGGTGGTGGAGGAGCTCATTCTATACAAATACCTAATATATCTCATCCCAAGATCAAAAAATGAAAGAAAATATTTTGAGGGCATACCATGATACTCGATCAGCAGGTCATCAAGGTTACTATAAAATATATAAGCAAGTGAGGGAAATATTTTCTTGGAAAGACCTCAAAGGGGACTTTTTGAAGCATGTCAAGGAATGTATGGTTTGCTAAAGAAAAAAGATAGAGAAAACATTTCCAACTAGTTTGTTACAACCCTTACCTATACCAAATCAAAAATGGGAAAGTATTTCAATGGACTTCATCATAGATTTTCCAAAATTGCAAGGAAAGGATTGTATATTAGTGGTGGTGGATAGGAACTAACTAAGTACACTCATTTTAATGTCATATATTCTGAATATAGAGCACCAAAAGTAGCTAACCTCTTCTTTAAATAAATATTCAAACTACATGGACTACCCAAAAACATCACAAGTGACAAAGATAGTAAATTCCTCAATTTATTTTCACAAGAACTCTTTAAGTTAACCAGAATAGAACTTGCCCCAGGCACTAGCTACCACCCACAAACTAATGGGAAAACTGAAATTGTGTAAATAAGTGGTTTGAAGGATATTTTTGGAACTATCACATGGAAACAAACAACATGGATCAAATGGTTACATCTTGGAGAATATTGCTACAATTATACTCATCATATGTCAATAGGAATGACTCCCATCAAAGAACTATATGGGTATGAGGTAGTATCATTTGGAGATTTGATTCTTACAGATAGAAGAGTCCCTGGAGAAAGAAACTTAGTGCAACAAAGTATGGATATTTTAAACACACTCAAAGAAACTTGCAACAAGCTCAAAATCAACAAAAGATGTATGCCAATCATCATAGATATGAAAGGGAATTTGAAGTTGGAGACTTAATTTTCCTAAGTTTGCAACCTTGTAAACAATCTTCCCTCAATGGAAGTGGTGCTGAGAAACTCAAGCCACAATCCTATGGGCCTCATAATATTTATAAAAAGGATCGATGAAGTTGCTTATGAATTGGAGTTACGAGAAAACAATCAAATTCATAATTTTTTCATGTATCTTGCCTCAAGAAGGTGCTAGTTCAACATATCACACCATGTCCAGAGTTACCCGGGGGCCGCTTGACGATGAGGGTAAGTTAATTTTCAAACTTGAGGTCATCATTAACATGAGACAAAAAATTTAAGAAATAAGGTTATTCCTAAATATTTGGTTAAATGAAAGAATCTTCCAATGGAAGAATCCACTTGGGAAGGAGCATAAATTTTTTATCATCCCAATTAAAAAAAATTTATGGAAAAGAAATCTTGGGAAGGGTGACTTGTCATGCCCCCACCAAGTTAGATTGTAGCACTTATAGAAATCACAACATTTATTGAATTGCAACCCTTAAATTATAACATGGGAAATATAAATCTGGTGGCACCCAAATATTCCAATGATTCTTAAAAATAATAGGGTAAAAGTACAAAGTTGTGTCACACTTTGAACCAACTTATCAACATAATTGAAATTAAGTATTTTTAACTAAAAAATATTTTTGGTCAAACATATGATCTAGTAAGATTCATTCTAGCTAAGTTAGATATGTCCATAACTTTTCCAACTAAAATTGTTGGCTAAATGTATATGTAGCACCACTTTGAGGCCAATTTACCAAAAGAATAGAATTATTTGAAAAACTTGATGTTTCAACAACTCTTACTCATGTAAATAACATTTTTTTTAAATATTAAAATACCCTTTTGTAGATCCATAAGTGTAGTTTTCATATATATATATAATAATTTAATTATTATTTATCTTTTACTTTTTATTTTTACTAAAAGTAGGTTATCAGCACAAAACATTAGGTTGATTACCATGTCAAGGAAAAATACTAAAACTTATTAATTTATTTTTAAAAGATATGATGCATTAGATAAAAGAATCTATATCAAGATGGTATAATTTTTTTTCTATTTTAGATAAATAGTTAATATGAAAGTTGATGTCAAATGAAAACAACTATATTTAAATACGCACACATTTTAAATATTATTTAAAAATATATATTTATCAAAATCGGAAAAAAAATAAAAAAAATTCATGCACTAAAGTTTCAAATTATAAATGCCCACAAAAAAATTAAAGGAAAAAATTACTATATATAGATTGACGTCTCATGTAACTTCATTTTATCGATATTTTATCAACAACTAAATTATAGTGTCAATTTATAAAAAACTATATTCAAATAAATTTTTTTAAATTTTTCAAAAAAATACAAACATAAAATATACTATAAATACATATATTATTAGTTTACATCATTTCAAAATTCAAAATGTTTGTCACTTTTTAGTGATTCAAGTTTGAAATTTGGATCAGTGTTAGTTGTTTCCTTTATAAAGTGTGACACAACTTTGTACTTTTACCCAATAAAAACATTTAAATGAAAATAAATTAAGAGTATCATGGGTCGTAATTCCTAAAGACATTTAATTAAATATTAATAGGGTTTGAATCAATGATCAAGGATGAATAGTTATGACTCTTTCAAAGAAATCATGAAAGGTTGTGACTCCCTCAAGAATATGATATAAAGGGGAGATCATTTCTTCCTAGGGAAGAGAACATTCATTCAAGCATAAAATCATTCAAGCACCATTCAAACATTAACTTTTCAATCCATCAAGAAATATCAATCAGTAAAAGAAATCAGTAATAATCTATCAAATTCATCAAGAAATCGGTTTTGAATATGAGGAAGTGTCCTGCAAATAGGAGGATGAAACCCCTTCCAATTTCACGAGAGGATAATGATGAAAACCCTTATTTCTCATATCAAGTTTGGATGAAAACCCAAATCTTGGTCAAGGAGGACGAAACCCTCCAAGGTGGACTAAGATTTGGAAGGATGAAAACCCTTTCATGCTCTTGGTAAGGTAAGGACAAAAACCATTGATATGGCCACTTTTGGGATAGGGACGAAAACCTCTAATTCAAAAAAATTTTAAGTATTTCAAAATAATTCAAGATATGATTGATTTTGAGAATTGTGCTATGATTTATTGATCTAAATATTATCATAAATTCTTAATCTTTGGTTAAGCTATTACCGTTTTCAGTAAATATTATTGTTTTAAGATAGAAATTAGGAATGTCCCAAAAAGGGACATTACATATTCACAAATACCTTCAAAGC
This sequence comes from Sequoiadendron giganteum, assembly GCA_007115665.2. Taxonomy (NCBI): domain Eukaryota; kingdom Viridiplantae; phylum Streptophyta; class Pinopsida; order Cupressales; family Cupressaceae; genus Sequoiadendron; species Sequoiadendron giganteum. The sequence goes on along the minus strand of CM021101.1, from coordinate 500,422,017 downwards.
GGGTGTAAAATGTGATGGATAAATTTTCATACCCATGTCATTTCCAAGGCATGGGGAACAAGGTACAAGAGCAACTTACATTTTGAACCATGTAAATAAACTTCATATTTTGGTCTCAATAAGCATTGAGTACTTGTGGGGTATTAGGGATTGAGGAGCAACTATAAATTTACATGAGAGTGTAGAGGTGCATACAGGGAGGTATTTCAACCATATTAGGGTTTGAGGTACAATATGCATTTATAATTTGTAGCATGCAAAGTGAAAATAGGGGTAGCAATCTTACAAACTTATAAGCTAATGTAAGGTATGGGTACTAAAGACAAACTTGCAATTCGTAACATACAAATAGTAAAGTGAAAATCCAAACAGGGGCTTGGGCCTAAAAGACATTGTGTGCATTGTGTCCCAAGTGAGGAAAGTTTGAAACTATATACTATGAGGATGGGTAAACCCACAACAGCGAGTCCCAACCTTGGGACATAAGATTATTCAATTTGAATGGAGATGACAAGTAAGAAATTTTCCTTTGCTTGAAGGAATCTTCAAACAAAGGTACCTTCATTCAAAATTGAGTCAACTCACCTCCATTTGAAGGTGTAAAATATTAAAAAAAACTTCAAACAAAGGTCTATTTTTCCAACTATAAAAATTACCTTCGTTTGATTTTTTTTTAAAGTGACCCTTCCACCTTATGCATTAGATTTTCCTCCAAATTTTATGTTTCCAACCTTGGGTTGGACCAACAAATGGAATGAATATGACATGTAAGACCCCTCCGTTTTGCTCTTTTGATTGAACAATGTTCTATTTGGTTATGCCTTATTTGCTATTAAAGTGCTTTGCCTTAGAACTCAGTGGCTATTTGATCGTTATCTGTAAAGTTATGCAAATGTTATATTTTGGTGTGATGGTGTAATTTTTTGATGTTATTATTATGTCATGCTTTGGATTAGCATAGTGGATAATGGAATTAATGATGTTATGTTTTTTATCATATTAATGATGTTAGATTTGTCGGTTGGTAATATTGTATTGGTGGAGGGGACAGATCGCATCACTCACTTGCGAGCGCCCTGCGATTCCGTGATTTCCTCTTCACGGTGTGTTTTAATTTTAACATATATATGCATGTGGATATACTCTATATTTGCAGGTTGATAGGTACAGGACATCGACTCCACCTAGTTTCACAGGTGAGAGCGTGTCCAATGCCCTATGGTATTCGATTGGGAGATAGTAGCTAGGTTTTCGTGCCAGGTCGTCACCCTAGTCCTTGTATGTTGTCAGTTGTTTGTCAGGTTGTGTTGCTTTGTAATTTGTGCCCTCTCTTCGTTATTTAATTGCAAGTCAGAAAATGGGTGATTTAAATAGCTTAATGTATTTAAGTTGTTGAATAAGGTAATCTAGAAATTATGTTGAAATATAATTTATTTATTATTAATTTAATTTAATCGTTGATTAGATTTATTTTATTAATTAATTAAATTAATTATGTTGAAAAGAAGTTGTTTATGCACTTTGGAAATTATAGATATTCTTGAATTGGAATTAAGTTGAAAAACTTGAGAATGATTTAAACTTCTTTTTTTTAAATTAGAAAATGCAAATAATTGGAAAATAGAAATATTTGGAGATATTTTCAAAAGTTTGACTTTGGGGTAGAAAGATATTTTCATTTTTGGCTATTATTTGGTTTTTTTGGGTAAAATTTGAGGAGGATGAAAAAAATGAAAAAAAGGAGAAGGGAAGGAATTTTTGGTTTTGGGGCTTTTGGATTTGCTTGGATGAACTGAATTTTGAAGAGGAATCATGGCACCCTTTTTGGATTTGTTCAAATTTCTGGAAACCAGGTTCTTTTGATTCATTTTTAAAATTTATATTTTTGAAATGTTGTTTGCAATTCATGTTTAGAAAATTTTGATGAAAACCCATATCAGATCTTGCATCAAAATTGAAAATCTCTATTTGGAAATAATGTCTTTTGAGGAGAATTTTAATATGCTTGTAAAGGAATCATGTTTGAGTTTAATTTGCTCAATTAAACTTATAGTTTTGTAAATCGGGATTATATATATATATATATATATATATACCTATTTTGTAAAAAAAAAACAGATATATATGTATACATATATATACTTATATATATTTTTATAAAAAAATTGTTTTGAGAAATGAACCCTGGTAAATAATTGATTTTCGGATTTTTAAGAAATCTGCAGGGAAGGAGGCATTTTTATTAAAAACTATAAAAAAAACTATAATTTTTTTTTTTTTGGGGGTTTGGGAGGGAAAACGCAGGGGGCTCACCCCACCGTGCCCCCATGGGAGGCATGTGGGGGAGCCGCACCCTACACGCCCTACCCCCTACCCCTAGCTGGCTGCACCATTCACCGAGGCTTGGTGTGTGAAAACATCCATGTAAATGGGGTTGACTGTGTCTTCACACAGCCACCCTCCCTTTGTTTCAGTGCACCTCCCTTGCCTGTAGCCGCCCCCTACATAGACTCCAACGAAAAAACCATAGCCGCCCTCCCTTCAATTGGCACGCGGTTCGAGGAGTTATGCCCTAACCTCTTTTAGGGTTTTTTTTTTTTTAAATAAATAAATAAAAATATAATATTTTAAATATAATATTATATTTTATAATATTAAAATATTGTTAAATAATATTTTAAATATTATATTTTATAATATTAGAATATATATATTAAAAGGTGATTTAATTAGTGGAAGGTGTATTTTAATTGAGAAAAATCTATATCAAAATGTTATAATTAAATTATGGAATTTTATTTTAGAATAATATATTTGAAAAGGCAAATATTGGTGTGAAGAGTAATATATTTTTATATCGTGATTAATTCATTTTAAAATGATTTATCTTACAAAAGAATTGTAGATATTTTAAAATGATTTACTAAGTAGATATTGGAATGATGAAGTAAATGTTTATTTTAGTATTATTTTAAAGCGATTAAGGAATTAAATATTTTGATTAAATTGTCTTCCTTTGCTTGAAAGAGGCGTTATTTAATTAGTTTCATTGCAACATTAAACTATTGAGTTATATTAAGGAAGTGGATTTAAGGTATCCAAAGTTAGTTTAATTCTTCGCAACTTGCCTTCGTGGTTACTTCCTCTATGTTCATGTTTTGGGGAATGGGCTATGTGTCATTAAAATGTAAGTCTTCCAGAAGACCCTAGAGGTTGGGGGTTGTCGTCTTGTGATGTCGACTATTTGTTAATTCCCTTGGGTAGTGCCTGGAGTCTGGTCAGTGTTTACCTGGTTTCCACGAAAGGGAATGTTTTGTTGCTCCTATGAAAGGAGTGGAATTTGTAATGTGTGCCTCCTTGTCAGGAGCTATCAGGAGTGTTTTTTGTTATTGTTGTTACCCCCAGTGTTTGGAGATGGTTTTATCTTTGTTGCTCCTGAGAAATGAGTGAATTTTGTAATGTATGTCTCCTTGTCAGGAGCGGTCGGGAGCGGCCTTGTTAAGTGGTTGTTGCCTCTGGTGTTGGAGTGTGTTTCAGTTTGTGTCACCTCCTAAGAAAGGAGAGGTCGTGATGGCTTGTTTGTGGCACCTTGGTGTCATTGATGTTTGGATGGTGTGTGTGTGTGTGTTGTCAAGTAGAAGAGTGGCTTATAACGGGGGCCGACACCCGAAGTGGTGTCAAGGATAACTCATTGTAAGTTATTTAATCAAGTGATAACTAAAACAATACTTAGAAGCTTAGGACTAACTTCACACTAATCAATATTTTTAATGCCTCACTCATAGACTCAAGTGCTCGTTTAGACTTGGGATGAGATGGGAAGGCTTGGAATGGCAAGGTCATCTATCTTGTCTGTACGAAAGGTATTTGGCTCCACATGAGTGAGTATGGGGGTCGGGATTTAGTAAAGGTCACCAAGATAAATTTTTCTTGTGGGGGCCGGAGCCTATGAAGATTCCCAAGGATAACCCATGACAAGTTGTGTGATGACACTCTATCTAGGACAACAGTCGATCTTCGATTTTGTGGGTATGGTCTCCTTGACATACCTGATGTGACCATAGTTGGTATTCAATTTTGTGGGTATGGTTTCCTTAACATACCTTGTGTGACCATAGTTGGTATTCGATTATTATGTGTATGGTTCTCTTAACATACTTGTTCTGCTTTATTTCTGGAAGCAATGTGACCATGTAGAGTTGTCTTTGTGTGTTTCTCATGATGCTCTTGAGTTGTACTTTTGGTGTACTTATGTTGTACATATGTGGTGCTTGAGTTGTACTTGCTATGTGCTTGTGTGGCATGTGATTGGTTGATTCGGATGGGTTCAGTTTATGATAGCCTGTGTCTAGAGGTAGATGGTCTTGACTAGGATTCCTGGTTACTATCTCCTAGCACGGGGGATGGGCCTTTGGGTTCCACTTGGTTGGGTGGCGTGCACCTAAATCCGTTCAGTTCTTCTTCATGATCATGTGGATGAGACTTCCAATTGGAGAGCTCGTGGGATTCAGTTTCATGTCATGCTTTATTTCATTTCAGTTGCTCTTGTATTATTTTACCCCTCTATGTTATCAAGGTGGAAGTTGTAACTGTAACCTTATTTATTGGACTTGCCTCATTCGGGGAATGAGAGTTGTAATTGTAATAGTTAATTATGGATAAATGAGTTTGAAAGTTATCTATTATGTTTGGATGTAATTTATCTTGTATGGAATGTATGTGTACTTATTATCTTGAGTAAATAAATGTTTTGGTTTATATTTTTGTTGTTGTTGTTGTGGGTTATTAATTAATCTCAATCTCATAACCTTAGGGGATGTTTGCATTGGGAAACGAACTTGTATATTAATTATACTTTTAAAAAAAAAAATTAGCCTGTTTAAGTAGTTGTTTGCATCATCCTCTAAGGTTGTGTGGCGGGGCGTTACATGACACTATAATTTGTAGAATCATAGCACTCAAAATAATCTTTCCAATGAGTATGATTTTGAACATATTTAGTTTGACTATTATATCTATTTTCTACTTTCTAGTAAACATAGGTTTTTCAACAATTGAAAAAGTCTTTGTTCCACACACATGGAAAAATAGTAAAATAGATTTAAAAGAAAAAATTAAAATTAAAATATGCAATAGGTATTGACGTTTTTATTTCAAAAATCAAGAATAAGTCAATTCACATGCATACAAAAAAAAGTTGTGTATTATAGAAGTAAACTATGTCTAAATTAGAGTTAATCTCATTTCAAAAAGTTTTAAAAGAATTATGCAAAAAAAATTATAAAAAATATCTATGCACTAGATATTGGTATTATGAATCTATGTTTAAAAATTTATAATTTATCCTTTCTATGAATAAATTTATGTCTTACGAAAGTAATGTCACTTTTTAAAAATATTATCAATTATGAAAAAAATAAGTTATTAAAAGTTACATAAAAAAAATCACCAATTATTTTTTAACAAAATTTAAAATATATATTTATAATCTATAGACAAAATCTCCAAAATCACTAGCTCACATCATCTTCAAATTATTAATGGTTTAGTTTCTATAAGTGTCAAAAAGTAGAATTTTGATTCAATATATTGATTTCAATGTCCTACTTTGGCCAGAAAGTGAAACACATTATTGTGGGATCACCCAAATAAGTCTATAGATGTATGGCTTTGTGAGTAAAGGATGTAGGGAGCACTTAGAAATTTTCACTTTGCAAATTGCAAAGTGTAAACTCACTCCATGACTCGCCTATGAGGAATGTTGTGGGTTTATGGGGCATAGAGGAAAGTGTGTGCTTTGCATCATGTAAAGTATAAATTATAAATTGAATTTGCAACTCTACCACATTGCAACATAAACTTAAAACCTTAAAAATTAGCATAATTTGTCTAATCACAAAAATTGAACACCAAGGTATGCTACTAGGACTCACTAGAGTTGAAATTCACAGTTCACAAAGCACAAATTTTTACTAGGGCCCACTAAAGCAATCTTGGATCAATTTTAAATGAAGGGCCACTAAGGGAATGAGAAAAAAAAAGGCATAAAATTTAGACATTTGGGTGACAATCCAATAGGGTCCATTATTTTACATCGGCCCCCTTTTATATCGTTTTATGTTTTTAATATTTATTACTTAACATGCATGTTTGTGAGTATTACATACTTTGAGATGCATGATCATTTTAAAATTCACACATACCTCAAAGTAGGCACCTACAAAATGTGATGGTGAAATTTGTATACCCTTGTCATTTCCCATTTAGTTTTGTGCCCATTTAAAATTGTCTTAATGCATATACATATCGATAAATTGCATAATATTGTCCATGGTTGGGCTCATTCTCCTTATCTGTTACCTATCACTACACACACATATCGTTGCACACTTAGACCCATCTTATACTTATAACACATACTCTAATACATTTGCTTAATTCATACATTTATTAGACTTATCTACACATCCACCCAAATACAACCATTATACACCTAGATATGATTGTTTGCCCCACTAGGGTCATTTTCATAGTCATAAGGTCAATCTTGAAATTGTGGACTTGACCCTTGCCTTTTTAAAATCTAAATTCAAATTTTGGTTAACTAGGCCCCTTTGTTTTCCCACCCTATGTGGACTAAATATATGTTTTGTAAAGTTCGATGTTATGTGCTATTGTTCAAAGGCATTCACTAGCATTCATTTCAAACATCTCTCATTATAAAGCATTAAAGGAACAAGTGAAACATTTGGATGTGATGCACTCAAAGGAGTAACAAATCTACATACATCATTCTAGGGTGCTTACCTACTGGATTTGAACATTTTGGGGAGTTGGCCTAGCAAAACATGGTTGTTTGTGACATAATGGTAGCTCTCCCAAGGTATTCTTAAATATTACAAGCCATCAAGCATTAGAAAATAGTAGAGTAGCTAGAAGGAAACCAAGCATGCAATAGAGTACATATATGCATTACATAGAATCAAATTCAAATGCAAATAAAAAATCTACGATTGTGGACCTAACCAAAACTAATAGACTCAAATTTAAAAATTACATAGATATAACTTGTAAAAATTGAGATGCTTCACTAATAGAGAGATCACACTTTCTAAAATAGAAATAATCAAGATTTAGATTTTTTTATCAAATAACACTCATTCTTTTCTCTAGAACTAAGTATCTTTATGCATTGCATTTACACTTATCATAACTTAAATATTTAATATTAGAAAGCACTACCACAACTGTCACTTGTAATATCTAAGCATATTTATATTCTTCTTTAAATCGCACAAAGAGAAAGTTTATTTTTCTTTACAAAGATGTTTGCCACAATAAAAACATAAATTAAACAATCAATAACGAGTGACAAGTATTTTTTAATTAATTTAAACTAAAATATAAACAATTCTCTTATATGAATTATATTAAAAAATAATATTAATTCTAATTAATGTACAAAACCTAAAGTCAATTCCACCTTTTCCTAGGGTTTCATTAGGATGCAAATCAACAAGGCAAAAAAATTGACTTTCAACCATAAAGGTGAGCCAATCAGGCCTAGATCTGATCCTTTTGATTCTTGGAAATGGACTAGGAATTATTTATTAAGATTAACTTAATTAGACTATATGAGCTAATTTATGAAAAATGCAAGATACTGACAAATAACAGACTAAAACAGTAAATTGCGGGTAGGTTTGGAAAGTGTAGGAGACTATGTACCTATCCTAAAAAAATTATTCCATTATGTATAGGAGGACTAGGATTCCTAGGGGAATATAGGAATCTAATAGGGTATCCTATTCTACTTTTGGGATCCTCAGATGACATAACTGAGCTTTTGATTTTCAGTTGTAGAGTTGTCGGAATGTTATCGAATAATTTTGTAGGTGAGTTTTTGTATCTTGAAAAAATGTAGGTCTTTGAATACAAGAATAAACAATTCATCTTCAAGCTCTCTTCGATCCTCTTTAGACCTAAAACCAGCACATTCAAGGAGAGGAAAAATGTTGGGACATTTAGGGGCTTGCCTTAGTCAAACCTTGTGTAAGTGTTTCCACTTCCACAATGGAAATTCCAATGATAAAATGGTATTTCAAAAGGAAGTAATGATGAAATCACAAATTTCTACAACTCACCACCCTTCAATGGCTTCCTTGAAGGACTGAATTCATGCACATCACCTCAAGGTCTTGAAATTTCTTGATTTTCTTGAATGCTTTGGAGACTTACAAAAGTGTTAGCCTTCACAAAAAAATGATAACATGAACACACAAACTCACATAGGATTTGACATGATGTTAGGATCTTGAATTGTTGCAATGATGCTCTAAAAAATTTCTCTTGACTTGCTTGGCATTGCTCTTGATCGTAAGTTTACCAATAGTTTTCTAGATAGATTTGAAATGATGTAATAACTAGGTATTTGTAGGCATTTCTCTAATTTCTCGAGAATTAAATCTTGATAGCCGACATTTGAAATTTGAAATTTGAATATTAAAATGGCCACTCTGACATATTAAAAATTCATCCCCAACAGATTAGGGGGCCCATACGCCGATGGGTGTATAGGTCCTGACCCTATTTTGTAGGACACAATATATCAGGGGAAAAAGATTAATTGATTGCATTTGTTCAATGCTTGCAATATCTCAAAAATTGGTACAAATGGGCTATAGAATGTATAATTTAGGAAATTAGGGACTCAATTAGGCTCAATAATTTAGGGGGAGCAAAACATAGTGTTAAATTGTCAAGGGTGACAATTTACAATGCTACTAATAGAAAGAACCTAGTGATGCATTTTAAGGAATTAGCACAACTAAGGTAATGGGGTACCATAGAAGAATATGCAACAAAATTCTAAAGATTATTAGTCATGGTACCAAACATTACCCAAAATAGACTCATTTTTTTACTTATCGAAGGACTCTAAATCACTTAGGGATTGGTCCAAGCTTTTCAACCATCATCTCTACAAGATTCTATTCTAAGATATTTAAATTTGGAAGAATCCACACCTAAAAAATAAGACCTATCCCAATAATATACCATAGGGGTGGCATAAGAAACCCTCTTACATGAATGATTGGAAACTAAGGGCATTACCTCTTCAATCCAACATGATGGAAGAAGCCAAGAAGAAACTTCAAAAGAATAACTTATAGGGCGAGTGCATGGAAATGGGTAGCCATTCCGTGGACACCCTTTAAAAAAAAAAGTTTTTGGACATAACGCGCTCGCGTTATGTCGTCGGTTAAACCTAGGTAAGGTCCGGTGGATAAAAACTACAAAGAGATAACGTGAGCGTGTTATAACGCACTCGTGTTATTGACTATTAAAAGTAAAAAAAGAAATGCAAATCTCTCATTTGCATTTCAACTGTTTTTTTTGTGCACCCACGGCCAAAAACACCAAAATACCGCACTCGCATTCAGGGAGAGGAATTTCTTCACCAAGCATTAAAATTTCTTCGCAATGATGGCGCCACGACGACGAGGAGCTGTAAGAGGTAAGGATTCTATGCTTTTTATTTTGAATTTGTTAGTTTTAGGTTGAATTTGATATCTATTTGTTTGAAATTTTAGGAGATGCAAATCAACCTACAAACCCTCAAAATCCTCAACAGGAGGACCAACCAAATCCTCAAGATCAAAATCAACCACAAAATCAACCTCCTCCACCAATCACTCAACCCCCTCCTGGCACTCAACAAAATTTAATGAGTGAAATTGAAAATAACAAAAAACAAATTGAGCGTTTGATCAATAGGTTGAGTGATCCAAATGGTTCAACCACAAAAAGAATGACCCTAGCAAATTCCTTGAAAGATATGTTAACAAACGTAGATTCAATTAGCAAACAAATAACTGGATGGGAAGATAGGAGGCAGGCGGCTAGGGAGTATTATACAAATAAACTATCATACAAGGATGTGAAAGATTTAAAAATAACAAAAGGTGATCTGTGCTCATTATTCACCGACCCACGCACAAATCAAAATCTTACCCTCAATGCAAAGAGGTTTCCTATCCATTGGTGCCACCACCAACAAATGAAGGAGTGATTTTATGATAGGTGGTAAATGGTCTTCGATTACCCACCGTGCAACAATTGCAAGGTCCCATGATATTTCCTTAGCAAACTATACAGTGAGTTCATATTGAACAAAATCCCAAATTATTTTGATATGAGGGATTTCCAGGGGAGAGGTGGGGGGTCAGCTCAGGATAGACCTGGTGCACAGCCGGATCCTACACGGCAAGGTAGATGAGCTCTCGCTAGGTCACCTCATGAGCACATTGTTATGCCTTCCGTCGTGAAGGAAAGTGTTGACGTAGAGACATTGCAGGCAATCAGCACTTCGACCCAGAGTTTCATCCATCATACTAACCCTATTCTACAGCGCCATCCAGGGGAGTCTTCTAGTGGTGGTCTTCGAACACATGTGTGTCAATCTTGCATAGCTACTTGTTCACATGACCCCATTGACCCTCAGGAGACTGGTACGCAGGATCCGTCTGCAGCTATGGAGATGGAGAGCGCAGTTGACATTTTGCATGAGGCATATGGCATTGATAGTCAAGTAAAAGTTATTGCATGTGTTCATTGAATTTAATTTATTAAATTTCGATTTTGAAATGCAAAATTAACTAAAAATGTTTTATGATTTTAATAAAATTGCAGGGTCATAGTGTTGAGACTGGATACACCGCCCCCCCACCAACCTATTTTTGCAATACACCTATCGTTAGGGTATGTAACTAGTAAACAATTATAAGTTTATTGCATATTAATGGAATTGTTTTACGAATGGCAATTTAATATGCAATTTTGGATGTTGAACAGACTAATATTGGAGGTTTTGATGGAACACTTTCCAGTGGCAGTGGATTTACTCAAACCTTCACGCAGGTAATAGAATAAAGAGTTTAACTAATGAATCAAGTACTTAATAGATTTGTGTAGTTTATACATGCACATCGTTGATTATGTTGAATAATTTGTTGTTTTATTTTCAGTTGTTGCGAGACGATACACCTCCGAATGTGACGAGGGCAATGGATATTGGTGTGACATCTGCTATACAATCCTCAATGGCTCTGACAGAAGAGGTATGAGGCAAATTAGTAAATTTTAATTTACATTTGTTGTTATAGATGTTAGTTAGTCAGAAATCAAACCATTATTGATTCACGTAGTTTTTGTCTATTTGTATGGTTTATACAGGGCTTGAGCACGCCTGAGCATGGGCATGAGGATATTTCCCTCATGGAGAGAGATCGTGAGATGGCTGTAAGTGATTATTTTGTCAAATATATCATTTTTTATAATGTAATTTCTATATATTCATGTCTTTACTTCTTATTGTAACAGTTAAAACTTCACCATGAACTAAACCCTAGGAGGAGTAGCAGGAGCACTCCACGAGCACAGCAAAAATGAGTGATAGACCTATTGCCATCCGAGCGAAAAGGAAAGGGAAAGATTTTATTTCCTGGGCATGGAGAGCAATGACTTTTGATTCCATAGTCTTTTATTGTATGCCTGCATGGCAGTTTTGTACATATTTTTTATTGGACATATTTGACATTGTATGCCTAGATGGCATTCTCATAAGCCTATATGGCTATTTTGTACATATATTTCATACTTATATCGACATATATTTATGTATGCCTACATGGCTATTTGGTTAATACAAATATCTTTTTTCGATGCCTGTCCATATTTGCATTCTAAATTGATGGTTCAATAGATATGAGTTACGTATATTCAAGTGTATACTTTACAACTTATGTGTATACTTTGTGACTTACGTGCATTCGAGTGTATACTTTGTGGCTTACATGTTTTCATGCATATACCTTGTATTCGTGCATATACTTTGTTTTAATTTGTGTATACTATGTATTCATTTGTATACTTTTTGAGGCTTACGTGTTTATGAGTACTTGTAGTTCCCTTATTGACATGTACATGTTTGACTTATTCACATGTATAATTATTAATTGGTTAGCCATAGCATTGATCTATGTCATCCTCAATGCATGATCCTTGAGATGGAGTAAGTACACCCTCAAGGTCAAAAGGAGTTTCACATGCATTCTTCATAGGCTCATTTTGGTAGTGAAACCAAAAACCTCTTGCATCATTGAAATGAAAAAAAAATTCCTTTATAGCAGGTCTGAAGCCATTATCATTCTCCATTAGTTCTTCATGTATCCACTCCCCATTAATGGTTGTCTCATGACCTTCATGAAACCAAGCACTTATCTCATTTGTGATAGAAGAAATGTATGAAGTATTTTTATCTTCCTCCTTATGAACCATTCATTATCATGAGAGATGGGTTCTTGTGAACCACTATTGATGAATCATGGGTCAATGAGTTTGACTTGTAAAACTACACGATTGAATCCTGATAGCAATATCACAATATTTATATATCTAAATACTGCTGTTGAATCCTGAATACTGCCATCTTACCCACACAAGATTCTGGAAGATGCTTCCCACCCTTCTCTTAGTGGTTGCTCTCATTGCACCTTCTACCTAGCTTCATCTTGGTGTAGACAATACGAAGACCCCAACTTGAGATCTTCAAACACGCAAGAACAACTGTGTCCTTCCTGCAACTTGGATGGATCAACTTGCAACCAAGAACCCACACTACTTCCTAGTGTAGATTGCCTTCTACATGCTGAGAACCTTCTGCCTCTGATACCATTCTGATGCAGAGGACACAACACAAGACAGTGGCTCATCCACCCTTCTCACTCCTTAACCTACTGATCACTACTGATCACTACTAATCAAGACATGTTCTTAAGCCTCTAATTCTATCCGCCACCTTTCCGCTATTCAAAGCCCGAGTCACACATTGCTCAAACACAATGGTCGAGCGATGTAATGGTTTCTTTGAAAACCGTTATACATTTAAAACCATACAAGAATTTCACACTCGGTTATATTACGTATATTCCCTGTCAACTGAAACCGTTTTTCCCATTCCATTCAGGACTGTCATAAAGAAACCCAAAAACAAGACATCCATGACATTCAAAACAATAGTGAATCCTTCAAAACTAATCTGCATTCACAATTTGCAAAACAATAAACCAGGAAAGATAGAGAGAACGACACGACGGGAAATGGAAACTCCTCTTTAACGAATTCCAGATATTAACACTTCAAAAACATACATGCTTTAAATGGCTCTTTGGCTGAAGGCCAAAGAGCCCGATTTCTTCTCCCTCTTGTTTACTCTCTTTTTTGTTTTCCCGTAGTTGCACTCTCTATTTCCTCTATCTCCCCGTATTCGGTTACATGTTGTCTCTTTATAGAGATTCTAGGGTAGTTAGACAAATTGTTCATCTACCTGATATTCCCATTCGGTTACAACTATCATTTAATCCTTTTGATGAATATATCATTGCAATTTTAAACACTTAACCATTTCTTAACATGGTCCCACAAAATTCTAAATGACTAAAACATTACAAAATTATGAAGCTTGTCATAAATTTCAAGAGTCGAGGTGTCCCCGCACCAGTATCCTAGTTGTCCCTTTGTTGATTTATCTCCTCACTGATCCATCTTATTGGATTCTTTCACCTTTTACCCATCGCTTTCTTGAAAAACTCAATTTTAGGCCTTGTAGCCTTCTGCCCCAATTTGGCCTCCTAGAACCCGTTTTCTTGACTTTTCTCACAATCAGTCTTAACAACCCCCAAATGTTTTTGTAAATTCTTTCTTTTGATCATCAAGGCTCCAATATTTATGAAGCCTTAGGTCCTACAAGTTTTCGTACATATGATTGTCCTCAAACCCCCTATTTTCAAGGGTTCCTATGGTTTTTGGCTCTTTTTCCTTCTTTGAGGGCTTCAACGACCTCCTCAGCTCTCCTCTTGGCACACACATGACTGAGATACATGTGCCTACACTCTATACTCTTTATTGGCACAAACCAATCCATTTAGCAACTCTCCTTGCTGCTGTCCTCTCCAAGCTACTAGCCAGAATGCACTTGCACTCGCCTAGTGCTTGATGATTTCATCACCTTCCCTGCAAAACAAGACCCCAAAACCTATATGTACACTATTTACATAGTCCCCAACTTGATTCCAAGTGGCCATGAGAGGAAATCCATGGGAAGTCAAGTGGGACTCATTATTCACAAAACTGGCCTGAACCGGCAATGAGACCAAGAAAACCAAAAACTTGCAAAAAGATAACCAGTCGGTCTAGATGACTAATCTAATGCTACACAAGATAATTAAGTGACACAAATGGAAGACTCAAAGCATTAGATAAGTCCCTTCAATCCATTCTTGACTGGATGAAGGCTCAAACACAGAAATTCAATGAAAACTTGCTCTCTTCCAATCACAAAAATGTACTCTCCAAGTCTCAATTCATGAAAACAATCCTCCAACCCAGGTATTAGGGTTTTTTTGACCTTATATACCTTTCTCCCATGTTCTAGGACCCTTCGATCGGGCTTAGAGCATCATTAATGTCATTTTCCAACTTTTAGGACAAATAGCCAAGGCAACATTGCTCAAAATGCTCACAGTGTCCAAGACTTACCCAAACCGCAAGCCCCTAACAAACCTATTTCCAATTCACTCATCAAAAACACTCTTGGGACTTTCTATCATAGTCCTTATTCCCTCTTTCATCCTAATCTGATAGTAGCCACTTTTCAAATCAATCTTGGAGTAATACCTAGCACCCCCCTAAATAGTCCATTAAGTCTTCTATCCTAGGAATAGGAAACCTATATCTAATGGTTATCCTATTTATGGCCCTAGAATCAGTACACATTCTCCACTTATCTCCCTTCTTAGGTGCCAACACCACTGGAACAACACATGGGCTTATGCTTTTCTTGATCAACCCTTGGTCCAAAAGTTCTTGAACTTGCCTTGCTATCTCCTTGTTCTGCTCCGGTGTCATTTTGTATGCAGCCTTGTTAGGCAATGTTGCTCTTGGTACAAAGTCAATTTGATGACTGATTGCCCTCTTAGGTGGTAGTGTAGCTGGTGTGCCTTCACAAATGATATCCTTGAACTGATCCAACAGTTGCTTCACCTCTGCTATCATAGGTAGCCGACTAGGTGACTCCTCCTCCTTTGGCTTCAACATGATTGCATAGACAACTCCTTCTTCCTCCTTCATGTCTCTTAGGAATTCCTTTCCACTCATCAAAATTACACTAGATTCTGCCTTTTCCACTATCCTTCTTGGGTAAAAAAATCCATGGTTAAGCGCTTGAGCTGGAGTATACTGGAATGGGTGACCTCCTGAGAAGGCCTAGTGCCTCACCTCTATGAGAATCACTCAGATGCAATGATTGCTAAGTGGGCCATTCATTATCATTTCAAATTTGTTTCTTTAAACAACTTACAAATTTACAACTTAAGACTCCTCCAACCTAAGGGATCGATCTGGTGGAACATAGCTCAGAGTGATTCCATGTGTTTTGGTGCAAAAGAGGACCATGACTAGAGTAAACATACCTATTTGGATGTGTTGGAATAGTCCACTTGGTCACACAAGTTGCAGAATGAAAGTTGCACCACTCTGCAACTTTGCACTGCTTACATTTGATGCTTTTTCCATCAAGTGAAAATCTGCCACCATTGGAAAACCACTCCGAGATAGCCAAAACCGAGAGAGGTTTTTGTAGACAGGCTCAATGCAATCCTATAGGATCAGATGAGAAAGTTCTAAGTATCACGGTATCCAAGTAATAGCATGCTGAAGTTTGTAGCTATTTTGCACTTTGGACCCTTAAGGGATTGATCCGGTGGAACATAGCTCGAAGCGATTCCATGTGTTTCGGTGTGAAAGAGAACCATGCCTATCGTAAAAATACCTATTCGAATGTGTTGGAATAGTCCGCTTGCTCACACAAGTTGTAGAGCGAAAGTTGCACCACTTTGCAACTTTGTACAGCTTGAATTTGACACGTTTTCCATCAAGTGAAAATCCGCCGTCACGAGAAAACCACTCCAAGATAGCCAAAATAGAGAGAGGTTTTTCTAGAGGGGTCCAACGCCTTTCTGTAGGATTAGACGAGAAGTTTCTAAGCATCACGGTATCCAAGTAATATCATGTTGAAGTTTGTAGCTATTTTGCACTTTGGACCCTTAAGGGATCGATCCAGTGGAACATAACTCGGAGCGATTCCACGTGTTTCGGTGCAAAAAAGGACCATGCCTACTGTAAAAATACCTATTCGAATGTGTTGGAACAGTCCGCTTGCTCACACGAGTTGCAAAGCAAAAGTTGCACCACTTTGCAACTTTGCATAGCTTGAATTTGACACGTTTTCCATCAAGTGAAAATCCGCCGCCACGAGAAAACCACTCCAAGATAGCCAAATCGAGAGAGGTTTTTCTAAAGGGGTCCAACGCCTTTCTGTAGGATTAGATGAGAAGTTTCTAAGCATCACGGTATCCAAGTAATAGCATGCTGAAGTTTGCAGCTATTTTGCACTTTGGACCCTTAAGGGATCGATCCGGTGGAACATAGCTCGGAGCGATTCCACGTGTTTCGGTGTGAAAGAGGACCATGCCTACCATAAAAATACCTATTCAGACGTGTTGGAATAGTCCACTTGCTCACACGAGTTGCAGAGCAAAAGCTGCACCACTTTGCAACTTTGCACAACTTGAATTTGACACGTTTTCCATCAAGTGAAAATCTGCCGCCATGAGAAAGCCACTCCAAGATAGCCAAAATCGAGAGAGGTTTTTCTAGAGGGGTCCAATGCCTTTCTGTAGGATTAGACAAGAATTTTCTAAGCATCACGGTATCCAAGTAATAGCATGCTAAAGTTTGCAGCTATTTTGCACTTTGGACCCTTAAGGGATCGATCTGGTGGAACATAGCTCAGAGCGATTCCACGTGTTTCGGTGTGAAAGAGGACCATGCCTACAATAAACATACCTATTCGAATGTGTTGGAATAGTCTACTTGCTCACATGAGTTGCAGAGAAAAAGTTGCACCACTTTGCAACTTTGCACAGCTTGAATTTGACACGTTTTCCATCAAGTGAAAATCCACCGCCATGAGAAAACCACTCCAAGATAGCCAAAATCGAGAGAGGTTTTTCTAGAGGGGTCCGATTCCTTTCTGTAGGATCAGACGATAAAATTCTAAGTGTCATGGTATCCAAGTAATAGCATGCTGAAGTTTGCAGCTATTTTGCACTTTGGACCCTTAAGGGATCGATCCGGTGGAACATAGCTCGGAACGATTCCACGTGTTTCGGTGCGAAAGAGGACCATGCCTACCGTAAACATACCTATTAGGACATGTTGGAATAGTCCACTTGCTCACACGAGTTGCAAAAAAATGTGTACAAATTGTTTACATGACCTTTATATGACCTTTTTCACATTAGTTACATTTCAAAATTCAAAGTTTGTAAATTTTCCTACTCAAGGCATTTACAGAACAAGGTGCTACTACACCAAACATGAACTTCAACCTTAAAATATTTGAGTATATCTCATTATGTAATTAAATTTTATTACAATGCCTCTGGCACTTCGTTCTCTCAGATCTTTTACAATGTCACTCATACATTCAAGATTCTTTTTAAATGTCTACATCATAGGTGCTCATCATGAGGTTAACTTCAAATGAGTAACTTGAGATTCCCTCACTAAGCTTCACATTATCTCTTATAATGGCTTGAAATCAAAATTGAGATTTGTCAAAATCATCAAAATAAGTATGTTGCATTGCTTTTTTGGCTGAGATTTTTGATAATGGCTCTTAAATCAGCATTTTCTGCAATGAAAGATCAATCAACCCTTAGTAGTTTACTTACAAATATGCAAAGTAAAAGAGAAAAAGAAAGAGCATCCAAAATGGAAATGAAATAAAAATAGATGGAAGGCACTTACAGATGTTCCATGCAGGCATCAAAATAAGGATGTTGCATTGCTTTTTTGGTTGACATTCTCTTCGATGGCTCATATATCAGCATTTTTTGCAAGGGGACACCAATCACTGTAAAAGAAGATGATAGCATTGGCATCAAAAAAATTAATGTGCATACAAGTATAAATTAATAAGAACCAATGTGCATATACTTACAAATTAATCCAACGAACCATCCAGGTCTACTCTACTCTTTATTGTGTCAAGTATTGCCTCATGGTCAGACTCACAGACCTTCCATAATGTCTTGTTCAAAGGTCTACCCCCATATTTAGTCAAATGAACATTGGATGCCACGACAAGGTTCGAGTAATGAAGAATCTTACGATGCATGTCAAAGTCCTGAAATAGCCAATGTTTAACACTTGAATGTGGGTACCTTCTAAGCCATGTTCCAGTAACCACAACTGAGCCTATAGGGTATTTGATGTTTTCTCCATCTATAACTGGGGCCTCTAGTTTCTTTTTGGTCTCAACACAACGACACAAGTAATAGTTTGTTCCCTCTTCATTGTCTTCATCTGCAATAACTGCATAAACATGCCCTGCATTGATATGTGCAAAAAATCTCTTCAAATTTGTCAACATTACGAATATAGTACAAAGTAAGATCTAACAATATGGAATTTCAACAACTAAGAAAGTAGATATATCACCTCATTTAACTAGATCTGATATGTGGTCAAAATTGACCGATGATTCTATCTATGTCAGTTCCAATGCCGTCGGAGGGTTATACATGTGAAGTGGGCTTAGATAACTTGTGAACCTTTTCTCAACCCACTCCCCTGACTCACAATCATTCCAGTCTTGCATTGTACATGAAGAACAAAAGCATGCCATCTTTCGTGTATCGATACTCCATGAACCTGTATTTGAGCTAAGGAAAGAGTGTACCTCACTCGATCCTATTAGTGTACAATAGTCTTCATATGGTGCAATGTTAGTATCATCCATCAACCAAAAAAATCTACAAACTGAAGACGTACCTTCATTACCTAGACCCATCAAAGCATTACACCACTCGACGATTGATTTTGCATCTGTCAACTTTGCATTGTCTTTATACTTTAACTCTTCTTGTGCTAATGCTCTTTTCATGCATGCTCCTACACCATCATGCTCCCCCTTTCCATGTCCAGCCTCACAAAAGTTCCACATATGTTGAACACCTGTAATGACATGCATCCTACACAACCAGTAGAACATGCACGAGTTCTTGAACTGTGTTGCACAGTTATCAAACCATATTATATGTTGATCGTATTCTATGCCCCTCTGAGCCAAACCACTGTAGAACATCTGGAAGCAACCTTGCATGAACTCTGGAGAATGTGTGCGATCATCACTAATGTAAAAGTGGTACTCCCTCAATACCTTCCTTTGCTCATCTGTACTATCAGATGCATGAATGAATGCTATGTGCACAAATATCGAAACTTGTGTGGAGATGTAATACTGTGATTGCACCTCATGTTGTGGTTGTAGAGTTTAGTTCTCTGCAAAGTCAACCACGGATACTATGCTTCCAACTAGAAAGGTGTCCTTGCATAGCTTGAACTGCGTGTCCAACCATCGAGCTCTATGGGTATGCATTGCATACTTAGACAGTATACTGTCACAAAATGTGGTCATAAATTTGTACACTGGAATCTTCTCAATAACCAAATCACACCTTTTTGCTTGAGACCCATCTTTTGTAGCATATGCCACTGTTTTATACTTCCCGAACTCTACTAGTTTTTGTCCCACCTCATCTGTGCTTTCCATATGTTGACATACTGGCATACGTTGGAAGCCACCACAACGCTCACATGAACCATCCAAGCATGTTGTCCTATAGAATATCTGGCCATCCTCTATTTGACATAAAATTTTTGATAAGAACTCTCTTGAAGATTTTGGTGGGGCTTCTATGCCACAATCTTGCAAAACATCGTTAGTATGCAAATCTAAACATATAGAACGATAAACATCGTAATGGTTAGAAAATTCAATATGTAGTCTACAACAACAAGTAGTGCATGTGTGATTTATCTTGACATAAAAAGGTTTAAGCAGTTCAAAAAATCTTTGAGAAATACTAATTTGAGGATAATCATTTTCAAATTTTTGAAAAAATTGGGTTTTGAGTCATATCCAAAAAATGCTTTGGATGTGGCTCATGATTCCGACTACCGATTCTCCTTCTTACCACATCCCTTTGATTTGGAGATGGCCTTGTGTTATTCTTCCAATACTCTTCAATTAGTGTTCTCAAGGCTTCGACAACTTCTTTATCTTTTTGTGACAGTCTCCTTGAGAATGCCCATAATTCATTTGTATCATTGCCCTCAATTCTTTGTCGCCTTTGAATGGTTCTTGATAAAGTTTTTCTACTAATTCCTATTTTTTCACTAGTCTTTCTAATTAGGTGAGCTCTCTTTGTTTGACAACTTACCAAAGTCGATGTAATCACATGTCGGGTGACATTACTATCCTTTGAGCGTGAGGTCTTACCCACACTCTCATAAGCATCCATTAGATTCTTCACAATAGTGTCTTCACTCGATGCATTCGATGTTCTCAACCCAAGAGTCTTCATGATGTTCCTATACTTTACACCCCACATCATTTCAACAAATAGTTGACATCTTGCAGTCTCATTTAGCCTTTCAAAGAATCATTCCCAAATCTTATCGGCATATCTTCTACAAGTGCGTGTTGAAATCTTACCTTCCATGTGCTGCAAAATCTCATCATCAATATTATCAAATACTTTGGCTTTCTACGCAAAATTCTTGGTGGTGTTCTCCTAGGTACATACATCTCAACATTAGGAATTTCATCAATATTTAATTGAGGTGGGCTAGATTGCATACCTTCGATCGAGGGTGGAGAAGAAGACATACCTTGAGGTTCACATGGGGATGATGTACTCTCAACTTGAGATGTGTTGGATGGTGTCCAACAATATTCAATTGTGGTAAATGGTGTCCCTCCATATTCACTTGCAATAAATGGTGTCCATCCATATTCACTTGTGCTAGATGGTGTCCCTCCATATTCGCTTGTGCTTAATGGTGTCCCTTCATATTCACTTGTCATAGAGGGTGTGTCTCCAACTATGGTATCTGAATCTATCTTACGATGATGCTTTCGCATTCGTGCCTTTTGTGCTGCCAATTCCCATTCTCTTTTTTACGGTTGAGGTTCCTCTACAATCGGGTTTTTTTCATCAATTGTTTCCAATTTCTTCTTTTCACGATATGCTGCCATCCGAACTCTCTCCTTTTCTTTCAAGGTTTCGTTCTCTTCATCTGTTAGTTTCCTCTTTGTCTTTTTCTTTGGCATGGCGGATAATTTTATCTATACCATGGTAATGAGATGAATATTAGTTCCTAAAAAATGTATCCATTCAAGATAATTGAAAAATATATGTCATTGAAGGCTTCATTTAAATAATACTTACAATCATCTTGTACAAAAGTAGTCTTTTATTGTTGATGGTTCTAGCCAACCACCAAGGGAATAAGGACTATGATGTAAAGTCCCAATAGTGTTTTTGATGTGTGAGTTAAGTCAAACTTAGGGTAGTCTAGAACCTTGAAGTTTGGAGAAGCCCGAATGATGAAATTAGGCAAATTAGTCCATGTAGACTTGGCAATTTGTCCTAAAAGTGGGAAAAAGGCATTAATGATGCTCTAAGCCCGACCCAAGGGTCATAGCACATGGGAGAAAGGTATATAAGGTCATAAATACCCTAATTGAGCATGTGGGAAAGCTATTGTACGATTTGGAGTTTTGGAAGGGGAATTTGTGAGTTGGAAGAGTGCAAATTTCATTGAATTTATGTTTTTGTGCCTTCATCCAGTCAAGAAAGGATTGAAAGGACCTGTCTAATGTTTTGAGTCTTTCAATTGTGTCACTTCATTATCATGTGAAGCATTATATTAGCCATTTAGTTCAATTGCTTTCTGTTTTGCAAGTTTTTAGAGTTTTTGGTCTCATAGCCGGTTCAGGCTAGTTTTTGGAAATAATGATCCCCACTTGAATTCCCATGCAAGGCTACCATGGAAACTTGGAATCAAATAGGGGATTGTTTTTACAGTTTACATATGGTGTGTGGTGTCTTGGTTTTCAGGGGAGATGGTGAATTCATCAAGAACTAGGCGAGTGCAAGTGCATTTTGGCTAGTGGCTTGGAGAGGACAGCAATAAAGAAAGTTGCTAAATGGACTGGTTTGTGCCAATAAAGAGAAAGAGAGTGTGGGCACACATATTTCAGACATGTGTGTGCAAGGAGGAGAGTTGAGGAGGTCATTGAAGCCCTCAAAGTTGGAAAAAGGAGCCAGAACCCTAGAAACCCTCGAAAATAGGGGGTATGAGGACAGTCCTATGTACGGATGCCAAAGGGACTAAACACCTAGTAAATATTGAAGCCTAGGGTACCACTAGAAATAATCTATAAAAATATTTTGGGGTTGTTAAGACCGTTTTTGAGAAAAGCGAAGAAAACGGGTTCTAGGAGGCTTAATTGGGCAAAAGGCTACAAGGCCTAAAATTGGGTTTTTCAAGAATGTAAGGAAACTTCAGTGCGGAAACAGCTTCCTACACTAATCTCTTAAGGAAAGTATGGTGCAAATTCGTTTTAAACCCTTACAATTTCAGATTAGTTAATCTACTTAACAAAGATATTGCAGCAATATACCATACATACAGAAAATGAAGAATGACACAATGATTTACCCTGGGGAAAACCTGTCGGTAAAAAACCCCAGCACTCCAAAGCCTGCACAATGTATTATCTTCAACACAACGGTTACAACACACTTGCAATGCAAGTTCTTTCAGGAGATTTCCAACTCTTGAAGACAAAATGCGGCAGCATGAAAAAACGTTCCAACAATACACTCACATCACAAATCTTCGCAACCCTAAAAAACGCTTATATCATGCGCTTCCCTTTTAGGGCAACTTCAGAAGATAACTGTATTAGG
>CM021101.1:500371846-500398971 GCA_007115665.2 Sequoiadendron giganteum | reverse complement strand
AGAGAGAGAGAGAGAGAGAGAGAGAGAAATAGAGTGGGAGAGAGTGAGAGAGAGGGAGTGGGAGAGGGAATGGGAGAGAGATAGAGGGAGTGAGTGAGTGACATACCTAATAGAGGGATTAATGTAGAGAGTTTAATTGGGTTTAAGGGTTTTAAGTGTTGAGGGATTAGGTTGAGGTTATTAGGTAGAGGGTAGAGGGTAGAGGGTTTAAGGGTTTAGGATTTAAGGGTTGAGGGTTGAGGGTTTAGGGTATATGGTTGAGTGTTTAAGGTTTTAAGGGTTGAGGGTATAGGGTTGAGGTATTATGGAAGAGAAGGGGGGATGTATGGAGGGAGAGATGGAGGGAGAAGTGAGATAGAGATAAGGAGAGAAGGGGAGGGAGGGACAAAGATAGATGAGGGTTTAGGATCCAATGTATAGAGTAGATGGTTGAGAATTGAAGGTATAGGGTTGAGGACCTATAGGGTTGATGGTTTAGGGTATTGGTTTGAGGGTATAGGTTTTAAGGGATATGGGAGAGAGATAGATGGATTAAGTGAGTGAGAGAAAGACTTGAGAGAGGGAGAGGGGGTGGTATGGAGAGACTTGAAAGAGAGAGAGAGAGGGAGGGAGTGGGAGAGAGATAGAGGGAGGGAGGGTTAAGGGAAGAGGGTAGAGGGTTTAATGGTTTAGGGTTTAAGGGTTAAGGGTTAAGGGTTTAGGGTTTAGGGTAGAGGGGAGAGAGATAGAGGGAGTGAGTGAGTGTGTGAGAAAGAGATAAGCAGAGAAGAGGAGGGAGGGACAAAGATAGATGAGGGTTGAGGATCCAATGTATAGAGTAGATGGTTGAGAATTGAAGGTATAGGGTTGAGGACCTATAGGGTTGATGGTTTAGGGTATTGGTTTGAGGGTATAGGGTTTAAGGGAGATGGGAGAGAGAAAGATGGATTGAGTGAGTGAGAGAGAGACCTGAGAGAGGGAGAGGGGGTGGTATGGAGAGACTTGAAAGAGAGAGAGAGCGACAGAGTGGGAGAGAGATAGAGGGAGGGAGGGTTAAGGGTAGAGGGTAGAGGGTTTAATGGTTTAGGGTTTAAGGGTTAAGGGTTTAGGGTTTAGGGTTTAGGGTAGAGGGGAGAGAGATAGAGGGAGTGAGTGAGTGTGTGAGAAAGAGAGACCTAAGAGAGAGAGAGGGAGTGAGTGAGACAGGGTGGGAAGGAGAGACCTAAGAAAGTAGGGTGGGAGGTAAGTGAGGCCTGATAGAGAGGGATTGTGAGATAAGTGAGGCCTAATCCCTCAACCCCTATACCCTCTTAATCCCTCAACCCTCAACCCTCAACCATTAAACCCTAATCCATCAACCCCCATACCCTCTTAATCCCTCAACCCTCAACCCTTAACCCTTAAACTCTAATCCCTCAACCCCCATACCCTCAAGCCTTAACCCTTAAACCCTAATCTATCAACCCCCATAACCTCTTAATCCCTCAACCCTCAACCCTTAACCCTTAAACCCTAATCCCTCAACCCCCATACCCTCCTAATCCCTCAACCCTCAACCCTTAAACCCTAATCCCTCAACCCCCATATCCTCTTAATCCCTCAACCCCTCAAACCTCAACCCTTAAACCCTAATCAGTCAACCCAGGTCTATAATATTAATCCCTCAACCCTTAACCCTTATCCCTAGAACCTTAAACCCTAATCCCTAAACCCCTATACCATGTCAACCCTCAACCCTTAATCCCTCAACCCTCAACCATTAACCCCTAATCCCTCAACCTCTATACCCTCTTAATCCCTCAACCCTCAACCCTCAACCCTTAAACCCTAATCCATCAACCCTCAACCCTTAAACCCTAATCCCTCAACCCCTATACCCTCTTAATCCATCAACCCTCAACCCTTAAACCCTAATCCCTCAACCCTCAACCTTCAACCCTTAACCCTTATACCCTAATCCCTCAACTCCCATACCCTCTTAATCCCTCAACCCTCAACCCTTAATCCCTAAGCCCTCTACTTGAGAGAGAGAGGGAGAGGTGGTGGGAGGGACATTCTTGAGAGAGAATCATAGGGAGAGGGAGAGATAGTGAGAGAGGGAGGGATTCACTATGAGAGGGAGAGGGTATAGGAGGGGGAGACTTGACAAAGAGAAAGAGGAAGATGGGGTAGGACGAAGATACTTGAGAGAGAGAAAGAGGGAGATAGGGTGGGAAGGAGAGACATTAAAGACCTTTGAGAGAGGTAGAGGGGGTAGGAGGGAGAGACTTGAGAGAGAGAGACTTAATACCCTCTTAATCCATCAACCCTCAACCCTCAACCCTCAACCCTTAACCCTTAAACCCTAATCCATCAACCCCCATACCCTCTTAATCCCTCAACCCTCAACCCTTAACCCTTAAACCCTAATCCCTCAACCCCCATACCCTCCTAATCCCTCAACCCTCAACCCTCTAACCTTAAACCCTAATCCCTCAACCCCCATATCCTCTTAATCCCTCAACCCTCAACCCTCAACCCTCAACCCTCAACTCTTAAACCCTAATACATCAATCCCCATACCTTCTTAATCCCTCAAACCTCAACCCTTAAACCCTAATCCCTCAACCCCCATATCCTCTTAATCCCTCAACCCTCAAACCTTAACCCCTAATCCCTCAACCCCTATACCCTCTTAATCCCTCAACCCTCAACCCTCAACCCTCAACCCATAAACCCTAGTCCATCAACCCCCATACCCTCTTAATCCCTCAACCCTCAACGCTTAACCCTTAAACCCTAATCACTCAACCCCCATTCCCTCCTAATCCCTCACCCCTCAACCCTCAACCCTTAAACCCTAATCCCTCAACCCCCATATCCTCTTAATCCCTATACCCTCTTAATCCCTCAACCCTCAACCCTTAACCCTTAAACCCTAATCCCTCAACCCCCATACCCTCCTAATCCCTCTACCCTCAACCCACAACCCTTAAACCCTAATCCATCAACCCCCATACCCTCTTAATACCTCAACCCTCAACCCTTAACCCTTAAACCCTAATCCCTCAACCCCCATACCCTCCTAATCCCTCAAGCCTCAAACTTTAAACCCTAATCCCTCAACCCCCATATCCTCTTAATCCCTCAACCCCTCAAACCTCAACCCTCAAACCCTAATCAGTCAACCCCTCTATAATATTAATCCCTCAACCCTTAACCCTTACCCCTCAAACCTTAAACCCTAATCCCTCAACCCCTATACCATGTCAACCCTCTCTATACACACCTCTCCCTCCATCACTCTCTCTCTCCATCCCTCTCTATCTCACTTATGCCTCCTTCCCTACCTCTTTCCCTTTCTACTCTCTATCTCTCCTCTCCCTTCCTCTACCTACCTCTCTCTCTGTCTCTCTATCCCTCTGTTTCTCTCTCACTCTCTCCTCTCTATCTCTACCTATCACCCCCTCCTCTCTAAATCACCATTACCTCTCTCCCAGTTTCCCTCCTTACCTCTCAATCCCTCCTCTCTAAATCACCATTCTCTCTCTATCCCACTTTCCCTCATTCCCTCTTTATGTCTCACTTATCCCTTTTCTACCTCTCCCTCCCTCCAACCTCCCTCTCTCTCTTTATCTGTATTTCCCATTATCTCCTTACCTCTCTACTCTCTATCTCACCACTCTCTCCATCTCACTCTCCCTACTTCCCTCTCTCCCTCCTATCCATCCCTCTCTCCTTCCATCTCTACCTACCTCTCACTCCACTACCTACCACTCTCTCCCTCACCCATCTTTCTCTCTTAATCTCTTTTTCCCTCTCTAATCTATATCTCTCCCCCCTTCCCTCTCTAATCTATTTCTCTCTCTCCCCCTTCCTCTGTCCACTCATTTTATCTCCTCTCACTCTCTCTCCCTCTCACACACACTCACCTCTATCTCCTCCTTTCCTCTCCCACCATCCCTCCACTCTCCACTTCTCTCTATCTATCATCTCTCTCTACATCTCCTTCCCTCTATATTTATATTTATCTCCCCTCTCCCTCTCTTTACCCACTTCTCCCTCCATCACTCTATGTCTCAACCATGTCTCCTCTCTCTCTCTCTCTCTCGCACACACACACACCTCTATCTCCTCCCTACTTGTCCCTCCCTCCCCTCTCTAATTATCTCTATCTCTCCTCTCTCTACATCTTCTACCCTCTCTACCTATATTTATCTCCCCTATCCCTTTTTTTACGTACCTCTCCCTTCATCACTCTGTATCTCACCTATGTTCCCCTACCTACCTAGGGTTGAGGTATTAAGGGTCAAGGATTGATAATTGAGGGTTGAGGGTTGAGGGTTGAGGGTTGAGGGTTGAGTGTTTAAGGGTTGATTTCCATAAGAAACTTAAGTGATTTTCCACTATTTTCATAAAAAACCCTAACGTTTTTCCATCTAGACCTATCATTTTCCTATCTTTCCATATAAAATTTATTTTTCCCCTTTCCAAAAAATGCTCATATACTTTATATCACTACCGCTCCCTTAAAAAATCACTTTATATATATTATTTATCGCCCAACCATGACCTCATACATGGGGGC
Organism: Sequoiadendron giganteum; assembly: GCA_007115665.2. Taxonomy (NCBI): domain Eukaryota; kingdom Viridiplantae; phylum Streptophyta; class Pinopsida; order Cupressales; family Cupressaceae; genus Sequoiadendron; species Sequoiadendron giganteum. The sequence goes on along the minus strand of CM021101.1, from coordinate 500,394,425 downwards.
CCATGGTATGGCGGTAATTGTTTGGGGGGAGTCACATTAACCCTTACCGCTATACCGCAGGGGGACATCATACTATCCACGGTAGTGCGGTGGTCAGGTAGCAGCTAACAGAGCAGGCATGAGATGTTTACCATGCCACCACGCGCGGCTGGCGAAGGGTGACAATGGATGGTTAGTGGGCAGTTGGTGAATGCAACCAACAGTTTGTAGAGTGGCTACCACAGTACCGCTGGCAGTCAGGCTGGTGACTGTGGTAGTGCGGTGGCGGTGAGAAAACCGTAGCAGCGTCGGTCGAAGCGGTTACTGCGGTACCGCACGTGGTAAAACCATAGACCATGGTGACCGTGGTAATGGTAGCGGTCAGTGAAGGCAATCAATGGAGGACAACAGGGAGCGGTTAATGGTTGGCACTATTATAGTGCTATAATACATTACTATTGCTATTAATAATATATTATTAATATTTAAATTATTATATTATTCATAATATTGTATTATTACTTTGATATTACTATTATATTATTCTACTATTATAATATTCTATTATTCTTATTATTATAATATTATTATTCTTATTATATGATTTTTGAAATATTATACTTAGTAAATCATATTTATCCTTAATATTATATTATTAATAAAATATGATTAATTGTAGTATTAAATTATTAAATTATTGTTTTATTATTATACTAATGTTATTATGTTATATTATATTAATTTTATTATATGTTTATTATTATTATATTATATTATATTATATTTTTATTATATTATACTATATTATATTATATTATTATAAATACTATTGATGAATTTTTAGGAAAAGTAGAAATTGACTATTTTTATGCCTATTTTTTAGAAAGTTGAACTATTATTTTACCTTTTTTTAAGAATTTAAGCTAAAAATAATGATATACACATTGGTGCAACCTCAACCCTCAACCCTTAAACCCTAATCCCTCAAACCCTATACCATGTCAACCCTTAACCCTCAACCCTTAAACCCTAATCCCTCAACCCCTATACCCTCTTAATCCCTCAACCCTCAACCCTTAATCCCTAAACCCTCTACTTGAGAGAGAGAGGGAGAGGTAGTGGGAGGGACACACTTGAGAGAGAGGCATAGGGAGAGGGAGATGGAGAGAGAGTGAGAGAGGGAGGGAGTCACTGTGAGAGGGAGAGGGTATAGGAGGGGGAGACTTGACAAAGAGAGAGAGGAAGATGGGGTAGGGAAAAGATACTTAAGAGAGAGAGAGGCGTTAGGAGGGAGAGTCTTGAGAGAGAGGGGGGGGATAAGGGAGAGTCTATATATCTCCCCTCCCTCTCTCTCTCAAGTCTCTCCCTCCTACCCCCTCTCCCTCTCTCAATCTACTTGAGAGAGAGAGGGAGAGGTAGTGGGAGGGACATGCTTGAGAGAGAGGAATCAGGAGAGGGAGAGAGAGTGAGAGAAGGAGGGAGTCACTGTGAGAGGGAGAGGGTATAGGAGGGGGAGACTTGATAAAGAGAGAGAGGAAGATGGGGTAGGACAAAGATGCTTAGGAGAGAGAGAGGGAGTAGGAGGGAGAGTCTTGAGAGAGAGGGGGGGGTAAGGGAGAGTCTATATATCTCCCCTCCCTCTCTCTCTCAAGTCTCTCCTCCTACCCCCTCTCCCTCTCTCAATTCTCTCTCTCTCTCAATCACTCCCTCTATCTCTATCCCCTCTATCCTTAACCCTAAACCCTTAACCCTTAAACATTGAACCCTCTACCCTCTACCCTTAACCATCCCACCCTCTTTCTTTCTCCCAAGTCTCTCTCTCCTACCACCTCTCCCTCTCTTAGGTCTCTCTCACTCACTCACTCCCTCTATCTTTCTCCCCTCTACCCTCAACCCTTAATCCATTATCCTTAACCTTAAAACCTAAACCTTTAAACCCTTTTACCCTCTACCCTTAACCATCCCACCCTCTTTCTTTCTCCCAATTCTCTCTCTCCTACCACCTCTCCCTCTCCTAGGTCTCTCTCACTCACTCACTCACTCCCTCTATCTTTTTCCCCTCTACCCTTAACCCTTAATCCTTTATCCTTAACCCTTAAAACCAAATCATTAAACCCTTTTACCCTCTACCCTTAACCCTAAACCCTATACCCTTAACCCTTAACCCCTAAACCCTCTACCCTATACCCTTAACTCTCCCTCCCTCTATCTCTCCCCAACACCCTACATTCCTCTCTCTCTCTCTCAACCCTCTCCCTCCTACCCTCTCTTCGCCTATCCCTCTCTTAGGTCTCTTTCTTAGTCACTCCCTCTATCTCTCTCTCCTCTACCCTTAAGCCTAAACCCTAAACCCTTAAACCTTAAACCCTTTTACCCTCTACCCTCTACCCTTAACCATGCCTCCCTTTATCTCTCTCCCACTACCTCCCTCTCTCTCTCAAGTATCTCCCTCCTAACCCTCTCCCTCTTTCAGGTAGAGGGTAGAGGGGAGAGACAAAGGAAGTGACTAAGAGAGATATACTTGAGAGAGGGAGAGGGTTGAGAGAGAGAGATAGAGGGAGGGAGGGAGTGTAGAGGGTTTAAGGGTTGAGGGTTGAGGGTTGAGGGTTGAGAGTAGAGGGTTTAAGGGTCAAGGGATTAAGGCTTTTTGGTTGAGGGATTAGGGTATAGAGTTTACTTGTGTTTAAGGTTTTAAGGTTTGAGGGTATAGGGTTGATGGTAGGGGGTATTGGGTTTAAAGTAGAGGGTATCGGGGTGAGGGTTGAGAGAGACTTGAGAGAGGGAGAGGGGGTAACAGGGAGAGAATTGAGAGAGAGATGGAGGGAGAGGGAGTGGAAGAGGGATAAAGAGTAGAGGGTAGAGGGTTTTAAGTGTTTAGGGTTTAGCTTTAAGGGTAGAGAGAGAGGTAGAGATGGAAAGAAGGTAAAGATATTGAGAGAGAAGAGGCAAGGAGGGAGAGAGAAATAGGTATAGAGGGACAAATAGGTAGAGCCTTAAACCCTAATCCCTCAACCCCCATACCCTCTTAATCCCTCAACCCTCAACCCTTCAACCCTAATCCCTTGACCCATATAGGTCCTATTAATCCCTCAGGTTTTCAGGTTGCCATAAGGAGTATTTATATTTTCAAGTCCCAGTGCAATTGCAGGCATATTCAACAACATATGACAAGGAGCATGCCCATGAATGTTTTGTTGAATATCCCTCAAGTTTTTAGGTTGCCATAAGGAGTATTCAGATTTTCATATGATAGTAAGAATAATGATATGCAGACTGATGAGATGAATATGAATCAGATTGAATACAATGATTTCCTGAAGGTTTTCAATGACAGTGCATATTGCAGGGTAGGTGGAATGGATAGTTTCCAAAGAAATCTGATGAGCTCTATTCAGAAAAAAGTTTATGACAGAGGAAAGTGCAGGTTTTTCTTTTTGAGGTGGCTTGGGGCCATCCCTAATGGTTTATTTTTTTAAACCAAACCAGGTACAGAGGATTAAGGATTCCCATTGCATGGACAATTCTTAGCAATGCCTCTTTAAAAAATTATCTTCCATGCACAATAGTTTAGGGTTTTCCACTTCTCTATTTGCTCCATTTTCATATTATTCATCTGTTCATTCCCTCCATCTGTCATCGCCTTCATTTTTCATGGCTTTGCCTGGTCTGCCCAAGATACTCTAGATTCTTGAAGTGGTTTACAAAATCACTCATCATTTTCCATAAATTTCCAACAAAACCTTGAGGTATTTTATTTGTTCATGCCTTATATTTTCACTATCTTTCCCATAAAAGTCATTATCTTCCCTCACATATTCCCCCCATTTAATTCCATCTAGACAGTAAAAGAAAGTATAGGGTATAAATGAATAAAAATTTAATATTTTGATGAAAAATATTAAATTTAAACGGGAAAACCTTAGGGTATTTTAATGAATTTTTTGAACTAGAGAGAGAGATAGAGGAAGGGAGGGCTAAGGGTATAGGGTAGAGGGTTTAGGGTTTAAGGGTTAAGGGTTCAAGGTTTAGGGTTAAGGGTTAAGGGTGTTAGAACTGAAATTTTCCACAAGAATTCCTAGGATTTTCCTATTATTTTCCATGAAAATCCATCAAAACCTCAAGATATTTTATTTATTCATACCTTAAATTTTCACTATCTTTCCCATAAAAGTCATTAACTGCCTTCTACACTTTGCCCCCATTTATTTTCTTATATTTCATTACCTTCTCATAAAATTTTTAGCTTTACCACCATTCAAAAGAGCCAAAAAATAACTTGTAACCCTTACCGCCCCTTTCATTTTCACTCTATAAGTCTTTACCGCTTTACCACAGCCTCCCACTAAGGGGCTTGCAGTATAGCGGTAGCAGTTTGAAACAGGCATGAAGTGTTTACCACGCTACCGCGCACGACCAATTCATTGACTCCGGTAGTGCAGTAAACCGTTAGCAACCAACGAAGGCAGTGGTGAGCGGTTAAAGAAGGCAGTCAAGGTTCCACCGCAGTACCGCTGGTGGTCAAACCAAAGACCGTGGTAGCGCGGTGGATGGTAAGTCTTCAACGATGCGGCATTCAGGACATCTTACCACGGTACCGCATAGGGTTATCTTAAAGAATGTGGTGAACAAGGTAAATAGGAGGAAATGGCTAGCAATCACATCATAGTATCGTAACCGTGAAAACGAAGACTGCGGTGCCTGCGGTAAACTGTTGGGAGAAGCGGCTAATGGTTACCGCGGTACCTCTGATAGAAAATGCAAAGACCGTGGTAGCGCAGTAAGCAATGATGGAGACCGTGGTGGTCATCATGGGGCTGGGTACCGCCATACTGCGGGTAGAAAAGTCAAAGCCTGTGGTAGAGTGGTAAACACAAGGGAAGCCTCGGGAAAAGAAATGTTAAGGGCGGTATAAGTAATAAAGTGAAAAATTAAAAGTTGAACTATAGTCTAAATATTTGATTTTCCGATAAAGGCAATATAATCAAATATTTTTGCCATAAAATACAGATGGTCATAACTAGAAAATGAAGGGGCATGACTCTTCGTTAATAATGTTTAATGATTTGAAAATCTATTGTAAAAAAAATAAAAAAAAATTAGGATAGGATAGACTGCTGTAAGTACTATATTTTCATAATGATGACATTCGAGGAGGCTATGTTGCATGTATGAATTTCAAGGAAGATAATGAAAAACACTTAATTTGGTGATTTCGTCCTGGCATCAATTTTTTGTTCAGTTCTTGTGATTATCTGATTGTCTCCAATCTGATGTTTCTTGATTGTTTAAATTGAAGTATCAAGTATATATTCGATTTATCAGTACACATTTTCTATTTCTCTATGATTTGGTTCATTGGATTCTTTAAAGAAGAATTAAAACTCCCTTCAATTAATTACAGTAATCTGGGAATGTCATTTGGATTAGTAAGAAGAATCAGATAGTTAGATTTGATATTCTGCCTCAAATAGGGTTTATCAATTACATTCTTGCATGTTTATACTAGTTGTAAACTCATAATTATATGTCAAACAATTAGAGAACTTGCTAGATAGAAACCATTCATTAAAGGATTTCATTTGACTCTATTTTACCCAACAAGGCACTAGTCTCCCTTATTTTCATTACATTAGTTTTATTCTTTTCATTTGACATCTCTTAATTGAACATATTTATACACGCCTTTGATATTACATATACAATTTATACCAAATTAGGATCATATCTTTCCACTATTAAATTGCCATTTGTGGATAGTTAGGTCAAGTAGGAAACATAATTCAAAATTTGTGTCACTCATATAGGTGCACCTGCCTAGGTTTAACATAGCCTTAAGAGTGGGAGAGAGATAGAGGGAGGGAGGGTAGAAGGTTTAAGGGTTTAGGGTTTAGGGTTTAGGGTTAAGGGTAGAGGGGAGAGAGAGAGATGGAGTGAATGAGAGAAAGACCTGAGAGAGGGAGAGGGGGTAGGAGGGAGAGACTTGAGAGAGAGAGGGATGGAGGGAGTGGGAGAGAGATAGAGGGTAAAGCGTAGATGGTTTAAGGGTATAGGGCTAAGGGTAGATGGAAGAGACATAGGAGTGAGTGAGTGAGAGAGAGAGACTTGAGAGAGGGAGAGGGTGTAGGAGGGAGATGGTTGAGAGAGAGAGGGTAGAGGGTTTAAGGGTTAAGGGTAGAGGGGGGAGAGATAGAGGGAGTGACTAAGAAAGAGAGACTAGGGAAGAGAAGGTGGGATGTATGGAGGGAGAGATGGAGGGAGAAGTGAGATAGAGATAAGGAGAGAAGAGGAGGGAGGGACAAAGATAGATGGATTGAGTGAGTGAGAGAGAGACCTGAGAAAGGGAGAGTGGTAGGATGGAGAGACTTGAAAGAGAGACAGAGGGAGGGAGTGGGAGAGAGACAGAGGGAGGGAGGGTTAAGGGTAGAGGGTAGAGGGTTTAATGGTTTAGGGTTTAGGGTAGAGGGGAGAGAGATAGAGGGGGTTAGTGAGTGTGTGAGAAAGAGAGAAGTAGAGGGTAGAGTTAAGGGTAGCGGATAGAGTGTTTAAGGGTTTAAGGGCTAAGGGTTTAGGGTTTAGAGTTAAGGGTAAAGGAGAGAGATATAGGGAGTTAGTGAGAGAGAGAGAGAGAGGGAGGGAGTGGAAAAGCGATAGAGGGTAGAGGGTTAATAGTTAATGGTAGAGGGTAGAGGGTAGAGGGTTAAGGGTAGGAGAGGGGGTGGGAAGGAGATACCTAAAAGAGTAGGAGAGAGACCTGAAATAGGGAGAGGGGGTAGGATGGAGACACTTGAAAGAGAGAGAGAGGGAGGGAGTGGGAGAGAGATAGAGGGAGGGAGGGTTAAGGGTAGAGGGTAGAGGGTTTAATGGTTTAGGGTTTAAGGGTTAAGGGTTTAGGGTTTAGGGTAGAGGGGAGAGAGATAGAGGGAGTGAGTGAGTGTGTGAGAAAGAGGGGGAGAGGGGGTAGGAGGGAGAGTCTTGAGAGAGAGAGGGAGGGAGTGGGAGAGAGATAGAGGGTAGAGGGTTAAGGGTAGAAGGTATATAATTTCATAAAATAAAAGTTTTCTTTCCAAGGAAAGATGACAAGGTTAAATTAGATGAGATAGTTCTCTAAAATATTGTCTTAGTAGATACAAGATTATGTAAGCTTCCATTAGTGAGAAGATTAACTATATTCTTTTCTTAGAATATAGATTTGAGTTTTATGGTTACAACCATAGACTTAGAATTTATTTCTTAGATTTAAATTTATTTATTTTAATTTTAAAAGAGGGTAAAAGTTTTACTGATAATAGGAAATCACCAATACAAAGAAATCAGATCCACCATAAAGGTTCCCAAGGAAAAGTAGGATCACCAAATTGCCCAGCCAAGACACAAAACCACTGCAACACCAACACCAACCCACCTCATCCAGCCATGTCCTCTAAAATATTCCTCTCTAAATCTTGGTAGTAATTTGGGGATAATTTCTCTCATCCCTCAATCTACCAATCACCAGCATGCTCAAAATCCCACTTGGCCAAACAATATGAACCATATTCCATTATTGAGGGATGTGGGTAAAACACACCACCTCTAGCATGGAACACAACTGCAAAATATGTCAAACAACTGAAGCAAGTTACCAATTAACCCCTTCCATATTTTGGTCATTCAACAGATTAATAATGATTTAAGAGTCTAATTCATAGATAATATTACACTAGCCAAGAGCACATGAACACTCACTAGCCCAAAGAATCACCAACCCCTCCATAAGATTATTGGTTTGCTTCCCTTTATGAATAGAGAAAAATAAAATAGCTTAACCAAAATAGTCTCTCCTAGCTCCACCAATCTCAACAAGCCAGTATTACCCCTAGATGAGTCATCAGTGTTGATCTTCAAAACATCCATCGGAGGAGGAGACAAACTCCCAACCCTCTGAGCCTTCTTTTTAGCATGCCTACCTCTTCAAACACAAAAGGAGTCAGAGGTCAATCCCTACAGACCCAATCTATTCACAATCTCATCATCACTCCTTTCCAAAGGAAAAGCCACTTCACATTTAGCTTCCATAGTCTCTTGGATCATACCAAAAATTCTCTGCCAAACTTGTTGAATCATCAACTTATCCCCATGAAAAATCTTGTGATTCCTTTCTAGCTAGAATTCCCATAGGATGAAGATAGGACCAATGCACCACACAATCTGGAGGAAAGAGGCCTGTGTAGGAGGTCTCCCTAGGGTGCTTCAAAATTCAACAAGAGAAGAGGCATGAACACAAGGATGTTTCAAAATACCCAACCAAAAATTATAAATAAGTATAATAGAAGGACAATGGAAGGAAAAGTGGGAAGAATCCTCCTCACAACACCCGAAAAGAACACAAATTGATGGACCCTGGAATCCCCACTTCTAAAGATTATCCCAAGTCAAACATTTGTTCCAAGCTAAGGTCCACAGGAGACAATTAAACTTAGGCGAAGAGAACTTATTCCAAAAAAAATTCTACCATGGAATTTCCAACCCATCATACTTTCAAGAAATAGCTCTTGATACCCACTAGCCACCATGAAGACTCCCTTAGGATCCAGAATCCAAGCCAAAATATCCCTATCCTAAAGAGAGTTGCACTATCTACTTTCAAAAATATTAAAAATCTCAACACAACCCTCCTCCAAGCTAGCCATAGGCCACTCACTAGGAGCCTTCCACCTAGACACCTCCATATGCCCACAGAGGTAAGAAGTCTTAAAATCAATCACCCTAGACCAACCATCCTCCAAAAAGTGTTGATACAGATCTTACAAATTGGGATACCTACTCATAATAGGGGAAAATCCATCCCAAGATTCAAACCAAAAGAGATCCTCTTACCCCTATTGCATATCCAAAACAAGCCCTCCTTGATCAACTTAGCATCTTTTTTAAGCATTTCCCAATACATAGAACCATTCCCCACAAGAGAATACTGAGGAATCTCTTCCTTCAATATCCCACTTAGATATTTTTGAGATATAATCCTAGCCTAGACATGATCATGTTCCAAACACCATCTCCAATAAAGCTTGGTAGACAACACCAACCTAGCTAGATTCGAATGTCACAACCTGAGACCACCAAACTGCTTCGGCCTACAAACATTATCCCACTTCACAAGGCTCCACTTAGAATATGACTTGAGTTGTCAACCCATAAAAAATACCGAACCAGAGAATCTAAATCTTTAATAAATCCAATGGGAGACACCTGGAGCATACACCTATAGTTGGGAAGAGCTTGCACCACTGACTTAAGAAGTTGAACCCAACCAACGAAAGAAAACCCTCTTTGAGTCCAATGGTTCACCTTTGCTTGAAACTTGTCTTGAGAATATTTTACCAAGATCCCCTAGGGATAGTACCAGAAGAGATAGGAATACCAAGATAATTCAAAGGTAGAGAACCAATTTTAAACTTTAAAATATGAGAAATCCTTTGTTGAATGAGCCTTGGAGTTCATTAAAGAAGAAAATAGAAGATTTATCCTCATTAATCATCTTCCCGGAAGCAACCAGATAAATGTCTAAAGCCTTATGCAAATTTGTGGCCTCTCTGACCTTGGCCATGCCCATCAAAACAGTATCATCAATAAATTGCAGGTGTGACTGAGGAGGTAAATCATTTCCCTAAACCCAGCCTTGGATAAGACCTAGTGCCACATTGCTCTTAATCAATCTCCCCAAACCTTTAGCCAAAAGAATGAATAAATAGGGATAAAGAGGATCCCCTTGGTGAAGACCTCTGGAGGCCCCAAATAAGGAAGACGATTCACCATTTATCAAAACTTAAAAATAAGTGGTCATGACACAAATCATAACCCACATAACCCACTCTTCAACAAACCAAAAGCAATAAGAACTTTGTGCAAGAAGGACCACTTAACTCTATCATAAGCCTTTGCCATATCCAGCATGATGAACATAGCTTTTTCTTTAAAGGTCGCCATGGAGTGAATAGTTTCAGTGGCAATGACCACCCCATCCAAGATTTTCTTATCAACCATGAAGCCTCCCTATTCCTCAGAGATAAGCTTGTTAAGCTACTTCTTCAACCTCTCAACAATCAACTTGGAAAGAATTTTATAGACCACATTGTAAAGAGAAATAGATTGAAACAAACTTAGTTGATACTCTCCATCACTTTTAGGGATGAGAGAAAGAAAGGTAGAATCATGGCCCTCAACATCTATTTGTTCCTATGAGATTCATGAACCACCTCTAATAAGTCTAGATTTATAATGTCCCAAATTCTTGAAAGAATTTGATAGAAAAGCCATCAAGACCAAGAGCTTTTCCTTTCTTCATCTAAAAGATAGTAGCCTCCTATTCCTCCATTAAAATGTAACCAAAGAGGTGTTCATTCATTTCCATAGTAACCAAAGAAGGGATATAGGACAAAACATGATTTTCTTCTACCAACACATCCTGAGATTCCTCCCTAAACAAGGAGGAAAAGTACTATGAATCTTCTCTGGAGTATCCCTCAAAGAGGTTAGATGCTCACCCTTGTCATTCACAAGAAAAGGAAATGAATTACCATGTCTCTTGGCCTTCACAGAATTGAAGAAGAAGGCAATGTTTTTGTCCCCCTCCTATAACCAATCAACCCAAGCCTTCTATTTCCAATAAATCTCTTTGCACAACTCACACTCCTCCAGATCTTTCAAAGCCCTCGCCTCCTCCTTGAGAGAATCCTCAGTAAGCCCAAAATCCATAATCTCATGAATGATAGAATCCAAACTAGCTTGAGCAACAACCTTAGCATCATGGAAGATGTTACCGAAACCCTGCATGTTCCACCTTTTGAGCTAGTATTTCACATACTACAGCTCTGTTTGGTAAAAGAATACATAATGGTTTCATAAGCAGGTCTACCCAAACTCCACCATTTAGCATCATGATCTTGTAGAGAGGGATCCCACAACCACATAAGCTAAAACTTGAAAGAGGGAGATTGAGCAACACGAGACGAAGAAGCAAAAAAATTAATAGGCCAGTGATTCAAGCCCCTCTAGTCTAGAATCTCATAAAAAGTAGACCAGGATCCACTAATCCATAAACAAGAGACCAGGATCCTATCAAGCCTCTCAAAAATACAATCCTCCCCCAGTCTCCTATTTTTCCAAGTAAACTGACCATTACTAGGCTTAATGTCAACAAGATTCAAGGTAAAAATATTATCATGGACAAGAGAAGTACAAGGATCCAACCTCAAAATTCCACTCCTCTTTTCATCCAAATCAATAATGGCATTGAAATCACCTACAATAATTCAAGGATAAAAATGAATAAAGCTCTGAATAAACCAGATGTGAGACCACAAGTGTTGCTTACCAAGAAAATTAGTAGGAGCATAGATGTTGGAAAGAAGAACCATTTCTCCAATTTCCAAGCTCAAAGCAACTGTAGAAATATAAGACTTACAGGACATCCACCAAAGAGGGTGAATCTTCAGTGGATTCTATAAACGAACCACCCCCAAAATTACCTTGGGCACCAATGCACTGGCATTGACTTGACCCCCAAAGTTTAGGCACCAAACCACACATATTCTCTACAGACAACTTAGTTTCATGCATGAAAATCACATCAGGAGAATGATTCCTCACCAGATCATGAACAACTTTTTGTCAAGGGACATTGTTCAAGCCCCTTACATTCCATGAGAGGATAATCATTTCTGAGGGTTCAAAAAATGAGATTAAAGAGTCTTAATAGATCCTAACTCCACCAACGTCTCCCCCATCATCTTGATTTTATCGAAGTCCTTCTTTCTCCCAGCCTTGGAAGCCTTCTCAACAACCCCTTTTTAAAGATTTTTTGGTGAATCCCCAAAGAAGGAGAAGCCTTGTTTCCATTTTCTGAATCGGATGCCAACTTCACTAATGGAAAAGAGATCTCCCCCCACTCTTCTCCATAGTAGCAAGGGCCTTGGGCACCACTGAATCCACCAAACTAAAATCAATGTATTTTGAAGATTGTCATAAATATTTCCTTCCTGAACTGTCTCCAAGACACCTTGATCCAGAGCCATCATAACCGGATTCACCTCCTGCTGACTAAGGTCATCCAACACATCAAATCCATTAAAATTTTCCCCTTCCTTTCACTCCTTAAAAGTCCTCTTTTATCCATGATTCCTATTAGGTGCCTTAACAAGAATGAAACCCTCTGTACCTACAACATCACCAAGAATGGGAGCCTTTCCTTTGTCAACCTTAGGATTGTGAGGATGCTAAGTAGGTTGAGACTCAGAAGATTTGGTCGTGGGACATCTTCATTGCAAATGCCCATATTCATGACGCAAACTGTAGCAAAAACACAAAGTCTCATAATCAAGTTGTTGCATCCAAGAAGATGTACCCACACAATTTTCCAAAGAGTATGGAAGAGGCTTACTCAATTCAATCTCATAGATTTAAAATGAAGAATATTATGAGTATTATAAATATATGCTCATTTATAGAAAATAGTTTTCCTCACATTCTATGTGATTTTGAATCTAAGGAAACATAGCAACTATGTGTCAGTTACCAAAAACACCTAGTGAGTGGAGGAGATTTAACATGCTAATACAATGAAACAATTATTATAATTTTTTTTCTAATGCACCTTGTGTAGTTTCTTATTATGTTTATACAACACCATTTTCCTTTAAAACCATGTGAGTGAAAGAGATTCAATGGAATTAAAATAAAAATATCACCATCAATATCGTCTAGTGTACTTTATGTAATTTTATATTGTTTTTATTAACATAAATTTTAACTAGTGCACCTTTTGTAGTATATTAGTATGTTTATTTACAATAACCTAGCCCTTTAAGAGTGAAGAAGGCTTAATGTGAATAAAATAAAATCATCACAACCAATTTCATCTAATGCACGTTATATAAATTTTTATTTTGTTTCTACAACAACATAATCATTTAAAAATCACAAATTTAAAATTTGAACAACCCAAAGATAAATATTCCAAGAATGGAGTTCATAATATTGAGGAGTTCTTCTTCAAACGGGTACCCCTTTTAGTTTTTAGGAGAAGTAGGTTTCTTAAGATTATCTATAGGTTCATTAATAATTTTCTATGGCATATAACACTAGCTTATTACATGTCCAAACCTTGACCAATTTGGGAAAATCATTTTTGAGAATACCAAATGGATTGATTCTATTTTCCAAATTTAGAGATTGAAGTTATAAATGTTGATTTTTTTTTGAAAATATCAATATGGACACATAATCTAACATAAAATAACCTATATATTTCCTTTGTAACCTTATCCACCATAATAAAATGACCAAAGGAGTTATCAATCCAAAAAAAAATCTCCTCATCCCAAAACACTAAAGGAAGACCTAGGAGATTAACCAAATTATGAAGCAACTTTGGTTAAGTTCTCTTTGGGGTCAGATCTTGGGTTCCATCTACAAAGAGATAGGATGATTTTGCTAAAAATTCATCTCCCTGTAGCAATAAATCAAAGGAGGCCTTCTTGAAGGGTAAATTTAAAGAGAAACATCCCCTTGACATAACACTAATAGAAATACTTCCCTTCATTTTCTATTTTTTAAGATACCCATCTACTAAAAATACCAATTTTGGTATGGACGGAAAATATCTTACCCACCAAAGTATTTTCCAATGGAAAACATCTTGATTCACCTTTCAATCTGGTATTTTAATAGAAGTGTCATAATTTGAAACTAATATGTTTGGAATAACATTCAAGGAGCAAGTCACATGGGACTCACTATCATTATACAAGACAACATATATAACCATTTATTTGAACCACTTGATAGAGTACTATCTAAAATATAAAAGGTACTACTTGAGGCCAAAATAACAATCCCAAGGAAAGGAAGGGGTGTAGGTGGCCCCCCAAGCTATCCAACCCCATTCTTGCACAAAGAAAGATTAAAAAATAGGGTGTCAAAGAATTTTTAGAATAGGGTTTTTAGAAAAATCAATGTTTTCGATTGATTATGCAATGGAAGGGCCCTTATCCCTTACAGAAATAGAAAAATAGTCTGAGGAAATAGCAGCCAGATAAACCAGCAAAACTAAGGAGATAACAAAATTAGAAACAACAACATGTCTCCTCACCAAAACCAATCAAAAACACATCAAGCCACACCAATAGAATCAAAACATTTACACCTATCTAGGATCCAGTAAAGTTTTAACCAAACCATATTATCATCAACCCAAAAAACTACATAAGGCAGGTATAACCTATCATAAGTTCCCAGCAAGTCAATAACCCTCAGATCAAAAGTATAGAGTAAATTAACACAGTTCAGGCTTATCAAGCCATTAGCCAAAATTAACCTAAGAAAGATACCAAAAAACCAACTAACTAAAGACCTGGTCAACAAAACTAGACACGGAGCATAGGACTAATTATCCTCAATTAGACTCCAAGCCATCTTTAGGTCACCCACTGTTTCCTCGAGGTTGTCTTTGGTCTCCATCTTTTCAGACCTATCGACATCGTCCATGTTTCTAATTTTTTGCTACTATTTTTTAATCTTGCCATGTTCGGATATTGTGGCCATCATCGCCCTTTTCATTACACCATCCATAACCCTATAGACATTCATTGTTGCTTCCTAAATAGCTTGGAACATGTTAGAATTGTCTTCTTTCTACAACATCCTTTTGAGTATCTCCATCCTACCTTCCAACATTTCCATTCTTGTCTTAACAAATTTCGTTTCCTTTTCTTTCAAATTATTGATATTACAAGGAGTCTCGGTGTTGATTTCATTATCCTCCAAGTTGATAGGGGTTTCATTCACGTTTTCCTTTCCTTTTACCATGCTTTTCTCCTCCACATCCTACTCACCAACTTCCTCTTCTTGACTCAAATCCTCAATGTCCTTGGAATCCAACACCTCCTCCTTTGATCATCCACCTTCACCCAAACACTCAAGCACATGATCCTCTGAGGAGGTATCTTTCACATTCCTTGCAACCTTCTTCCCTTTTTTCTGTTGGAGATCCCCAAAGGCATCTATTTTCTTGTCATTAGAAAATTTGATTTTCTTACTAGCATCCAAACCTTTGGATGTAGCCAAAGCAAGACAAGTATACCTACAACCTACCGGGGTGATGGAGCTGCTTTTTGGGCTTATATCACATGATCATCCAAGATTTTTGTTGTGGTATTTTTAGACCCAAGTTCTTTTATCAACAATTTTATTTTCTTATTTGTGGCTAAAGAGAGGGGAACAATATTGTGTTTTTTAGGGGTGATTTTAAGGAGTGCCACCCATGAGGGGTCCACAACTTTAGGAGAGGGGTTTGTGTTGGTTTTTTAAGAGTGAATGGAATGATAGTGGTGTTTTTTTAAGGTTTAATTTTTTTACATTAAAATTGATGATTTTTTTAGCAAGTTATAGCAAATTTACTACTAGCTACCCTGTTTCAGATCTAGGGTTTCCAACAAATGAAAAAAATCACATCTTTTGTTTTGACAATGGAATATTCATGAAACATTATGGAAATATTCATTATGTTTTTTCTCAGGTTCCCACCAAAGGAGAAGTCCTAATTCAATCATATGAGTGATATATACAAGTCTAAGTGTATGCATTGTCAATAAAACTGTCATAACCCTAGGTGTCTTTGAGGTTTAGTAAACACCATAGTTCTTGAGTTCACCATAGTTGAGTTTGAGTTTAAATAGGCCCTATGGAGTGCGTTGATGGTTTGAAATGTCCAAGAATGCATATGGGTGAGAGTTGATTCAAGAAACACCACTTAGGACCTTCTTTAAAGGTTTAGGCCTAAAGAGGAAAGCTTGCAAAATCTTGCAAAGATGGGTTTGAAACACCTTCAGTAGAGTACATACAATCTGAAAAAAATTCCTTGCATATTATTTATTCTCTACATAATTATTGGTATCAGAGTGAGGAAGATCTAGGAGAGTCTAAAAAGGTTTGGAAAGAATGCTCATATGATTTTTGACAAGTTTATGTCTGGAATTTTTGATAGGTTATTAAAAGGAAGAAGTTGGGTACCAAGAGACTGGGCAGAGAAAAAAAAGTAGAGAGAAGCCCTAGGTGAGGTAACACGAAGTGAAGAAGAGAAAATGAAATATGTAGCAGCAAGACAGACTCAAAAGAAGGACAAGATGAAAGTCAATCAGATAAGACAAGATGTAGATTTTGATAGAGAAATGGCAGAGTTGTGGAAATATATTAAGCTTGTAGTGTAACAGTGGTTGGAGGAAGGATACTAAGAATATGTTGGGTATTGGCCAATACACAAGAAGGTGAAGTGGCCCATAAATATTATTTTTAAGAAAAGTAGAAGGCAAAAGATGGTTTCCTTGAAAAGAGAAGATGAAGAAAATAAAGAAAACAAATTAATTAGTATTGGCATGAAGGAAGATCAAGAGTGTCTTCAAGCTAAGCGAAGCATAAGAGAAAGTGAAGAATCAATGAGAGAAAAATGTTCTCAAGCAGACACATATTAAAAGTTCCAATGGCAAGAGACACATTCAAGGAAAAATCAAGTTGGTGATGATAAGAAGATGCGTATAGTTGATATAAAGGTAGAAAGCAAGCACAAGGGCTAGTGAAGAGGAAAATTGGCTTCATAATTTTTATCCAATGTATGTTGATGATAATGTTTGTATAGGTTCATACCAAGGAAAAAATAAAGAGGATGAAGAAATGGACAACAGTAATGGGGTATATGAAAGGAAAATAGAATTTTGGAGTCTTGCAGCTGAGAATGAGATAGGAAGGAGAAAATACAAGAAGAAAGAGCGAAACAAACAAGTGAAAACCAAGAAGCATAGAGCTAATAAATCCAAGAATAGAGAGGATCAAGAGGAGGTCAGAAAACAACTAAGAATACAACACAATTGGAAGCAAAGAAAAAAAAAAGACCATTCTTTGAGATGGAACTCAAATTTCTCCTACCTCAGGAGTATGATGCAGGAGCATCTAGCAACCTAAAAATTTAAGTTTTAGATTTTGATGAGAAATTTCATGAAGAGGTCTATTTTTTATTTTTTATCATGGATTACCACTAAATGGGATCCTTTTGAGTATGTAATAAGGTCTAGAGGAGTTTCCTCCAAAAGACTATGTTTAAATATTTGAACTTGTTAAGGAGCCATAGGAGGTCAAAAGTTAGTAAAGAATGCTCAAGGGATTTTTGACAAGTCTATGTGTGTGGAAGTTTTGACAAGTTAAAAGGAAGAAATGGGTACTAGGAGATTGGGCATAGAAAAATAGTGGAAAGAAGCCCTAGGCGAGGTATCATGAAGTGGAGAAGAGAAAATAAAAGATGTAGTAGCAAGACAAACTTCAAAATAAGGACAAGGTGAAATTCAATCCGATAAGATAAGATGTAGAGTTCTATGTCAGAGTTGAGGAAAGATATTAAGCTTGTAGTATAGTAGTGGCTTGAGGAAGGATACCAAGAATATGTTGGGTATTGGCCAATACACAAGAAGGTGAAGTGGCCCATAAATATGATTGTTAAGAAAATCATATGGAAACATATGGTTGCCTTGAAAAGAGAAGATGAAGCAAATTAATTGGTATTGGCATGAAGGAAGATCAAGAGTGTCTTCAAGCTAAGAGAAGCGTAAGAGCAAGTGAAGAAGTAATGAGACAATAATGTTCTCAAGAAAACACATATATAAAGGTCCATTGGTAAGAGACGCATTCAAGGAACAATCAGGTTGGTGATGATAAGAAAGTTGATAAGAAGATAGGTATAGCTGAGATAAAGGAAGAAATAAGAAACCAAGCACAAGGAGGTAGTGAAGAGGCACATTGGCCTCATGGTTTTTATCCAATGTATGTTGATGATCATGTTTTTATAGGTGCAAACCAAGGAGAGAATGAAGAGGATGAAGAAATAAACAACGGTAATGAGGCATATGAAAGTGAAATAGAATTTTGGAGTCTTGCAGCTGAGAATGAGATAGGAAGGAGAAGATACAAGAAGAAAGAGTGAAACAAATGAGTGAAAACCAAGAATCATATATCTTATAAAGCCAAGAATAGAGAGTATCAAGAGGAGGTTAGAAAACAACTAATAATACAACACAATTGGAAGCAGAGAAAAAAAAAAGACCATCATTTGAGATGGAACTCAAATTTCTCCCACCTCAAGAGTATGATGCAAGAGCATCTAGCAACCTGAAAATGTAAGTTTTGGATTTTGATGAGAAAGTTCATGAAGAGGTCTATTTTGGTTTTTTAGCATGGATTCCCACTCAATGGGATCCTTTTGAGTATGTAATAAGTTCTAAAGGAGTTTCCCTCCAAAAGACTATGTTTAAATGTGTGAATTTGTTAAGGAGTCCTACGAGGTCAAAAGTTAGTAATGTTTTTGAAAAGTTAAACAACATTTATAGGGTGTTATACCCCACACAATGAGCCCCTAGGGCCAAAAAATGACAAGTCTTAAAAAGCTAACATAAACAGGAAAAAATAGAGACAACCCAAAGGCAGCATATCAACAGCCGAGACACAGCCGACAGATTAGCACCAAGAGCAACTAACTGGCATTGTTCCAGTTTTTAATTAGGAGGTTCACCGCCTCGTCACCCATCCACTCTTTGTTTTCTTGGCTATTGTTCCCCTCCAGTTCCTCTTTTATGGCATTTGATAGCGTACTCATAACAAAGTGACCCAGTTTCATGGTGAAGCGGGTCAACCCCCAAAATCTCTTGTCCGGAGTGTCCAGTCTCTTCGCCACCTTGTTTGAATCCTCCCCAACATCCAAATCACCCTGAACCTCACCAGGTTCATCCACCAGCGACTATAGAGAGTGTGAGCCAGAACCACCAAAAGGGAGCTTGTTGTCAACCGGAGTAAGTAGGGGCCTCTCCATCATGTCGCCTTCCACGTCTTCAGACTCTTCTTCCTTGTAACCCTTGCTATCTGATTGCTCCTCTGAATCCTCAATGATTAACCTCTTCTTGCTATTCTTAGCTAGCCTCCCATATCTCCTCCTAACACTTTCCCCTCCAGTCATCTCCGTGTTCCCCACAACCGTATCCCCTCT
Source organism: Sequoiadendron giganteum (assembly GCA_007115665.2). Classification (NCBI taxonomy): domain Eukaryota; kingdom Viridiplantae; phylum Streptophyta; class Pinopsida; order Cupressales; family Cupressaceae; genus Sequoiadendron; species Sequoiadendron giganteum. Next base: position 500,375,386 of record CM021101.1, on the reverse strand, counting down.
GGAATCTTTCCTAACCACATTCTTACCCTTGCTATCTTTAACAGTCGCAACCTGCATACAATTCTCCTTACCTTTTTTTGACATAGTGATAGTAACAGTCGTGTCAGTCTGAGTGGATTTTAGCTCACAGAGCCCTTCCGCCACACTGGCATGGGCCTTGCTAAACCCACCCTTAAGCTTTTTGGTGAAAAAATTAGTCTTGGCATTCCCCACATTGTCAAAATTAGACTTCTGAGGAGGACTCTTGGACTCAGCCGGGGAGATATGCACCATAGAGAGGGCTTCAATGTTCTCAACACAGACAACGGTGATGGCTTTAGGCGGGCAAAGGGCAAGATGGAAGTGATACAGGTGGAGGATTAGCCCCTGATGGAGCGGGAGCAGCGGAAGATCATAGGGATTTCGAATGGCCAGCGCTTTACACTTGTCCACCGAACTTTCCAGGTCCATTAGGAGGAAAAATAGGAAGCTAAGGAACATTTTATGCCTAAGGTGGTTTAACAAAGGGAAATGATAAAAGAAACAAGTTTTGAATCTACCTTCCAGCATAACATATTTCATCAGTGCCATGCAAACTGTGTCCCATGGCTTAGGAAGCTCTTCCCTTTCAAATCTCGCCTGGTTCCTAACCAGAGTCTCCTCTCCTCTGAAGAATGCCTTAAGGCTCTCGTGGTACGGCTTTTTAGTGTGTTTGGGATATTTTTTTCCCACACACAACAACCCCATAGCCTGCACAATAACATCCTCGCTGATTTCAAACAAAATCCCACCAATGGAAACCCTCCAATCCTTCCAAGAACTGGCAAACTGGCCTGATAAAATGGGGTCATGGCTGACTAAGCCTTCCATGAGCAGAGCAATCCCTCCTTCCATGCAAATATCCCAGACCAGCAGGTTATTTCGAAATTCATCACTACTATCTGGTTATGTCCAAACACAATCACCCCCCATACTGCCAGACTGGGTTTAGGGTTAAGGGTAGAGAGGAGAGAGAGAGAGAGAGAGAGAGAGGGAGAGAGGGAGAGTGAGGGAAAGAAGGTAGAGATATTGAGAGAGAGGATGAAAGGAGGGAGAGAGAAATAGGTATAGAGGGACAAATAGGTAGATAGAAGTGGATATGAAATCAGAGATAGAGGGAGAGGTAGGGATGGAGAGAGAGGTGAGAAAAAATAAAGAGAGGCCTAGGTAGATAGATTTTGGAGGAGATAAAGAGAAGTAGAGGGTAGAGTGTTTAAGGGTTTAAGGGCTAAGGGTTTATGGTTTAGAGTAAAGGGTAAATGAGAGAGAGATATAGGGAGTTAGTGAGAGAGGGAGAGAGGGAGGGTAGAGGGTAGAGGGTAGAGGGTAGAGGGGAGAGGGGAGAGAGATAGAAGGAGTGAATGAGTGAGAGAGAGACCTAAAATAGGGAGAGGAAGTAGGAGGGAGAGACTTGAGAGAGAGAGAGAGATAGAGGGTAGAGGGTTAAGGGTAGAAGGAAGAGAGATAAAAGGAGTGAGTGAGAGAGAGACCTAGCAGAGGGAGAGGGGATAGGAGGGAGATAATTGATAGAGAGAGAGAGGGAGAGAGGGAGTGGGAGATAGAAAGAGGGTAGAGGGTTAAGTGTATATTATAGAGGTTTTAAGGGTTTCGGGTTTAAGGGATAAGGTTTTAGGGTTTAGGGTTTAGGGTTAAGGGTAGAGGGGAGAGAGATTGAGGGAGTGAGTGAGTGAGTGAGAGACCTAAGAGAGAGAGAGGGGGTAGTCTAGGGAGAGTCTTGAGAGAGAGAGGGGGATAAGGGAGAGTCTATATATCTCCCCTCCCTCTCTCTCTCAATTCTCTCCCTCCTAGCCCCTCTCCCTCTCCCTCTCTCAATTATCTCTCTCTCTCAGTCACTCCCTCTATCTCTATCCCCTCTACCCTTAACCCTAAACCCTTAACCCTTAAACATTGAACCCTCTACCCTTAACCATCCCACCCTCTTTCTTTCTCCCAAGTCTCTCTCTCCTACCGCCTCTCCCTCTCTTAGGTCTCTCTCACTCACTCACTCACTCCCTCTATCTTTCTCCCCTCTACCCTTAACCCTTAATCCTTTATCCTTAACCCTTAAAACCTAAACCATTAAACCCTTTTACCCTCTACCCTTAACCCTAAACCCTAAACCCTTAACCCTTAAACCCTAAACCCTCTACCCTATACCCTTAACCCTCCCTCCCTCTATCTCTCTCCAACACCCTACATTCCTCTCTCTCTCTCAACCCTCTCCCTCCTACCCCCTCTCCCCCTATCCCTCTCTTAGGTCTCTTTCTCAGTCACTCCCTATATCTCTCTCTCCTCTACCCTTAAGCCTAAACCCTAAACCCTTAAACCTTAAACTCTTTTACCCTCTACCCTCTACCCTTAACCATTCCTCCCTCTATCTCTCTTCCACTACCTCCCTTCTCTCTCAAGTATCTCCCTCTTAACCCCTCTCCCTCTTTCAAGTAGAGGGTAGAGGGGAGAGACAAAGGAAGTGACTAAGAGAGAGATACTTGAGAGAGGGAGAGGGGGTAGGAGGGAGATGGTTGAGAGAGAGATAGAGGAAGGGAGGGTAGAAGGTTTAAGGGTTTAGGGTTTAGGGTTTAGGGTTAGGGGTAGAGGGGAGAGAGAGAGATGAAGTGAGTGAGAGAGAGAACTGAGAGAGGGAGAGGGGGTAGGAGGGAGAGTCTTGAGAGAGAGAGGGATAGAGGGAGTGGGAGAGAGATAGAGGGTAGAGTGTAGATGGTTTAAGGGTATAGGGCTAAGGGTAGATGGAAGAGACATAGGAGTGAGTGAGTGAGAGAGAGAGACTTGAGAGAGGGAGAGGGTGTAGGAGGGAGATGGTTGAGAGAGAGAGAGGGTAGAGGGTTTAAGGGTTAAGGGTTTAGGGTTTAGGGTTAAGGATAGAGGGGGGAGAGATAAAGGGAGTGAATGAGAAAGAGAGACTTGAGAGAGGGAGATGGGTAGGAGGGAGAGACTTGAGAGAGAGAGGGTAGAGGGTTTAAGGTTTTAGGGTTTAAGGGTTGAGGGTATAGGGTTGAGGGAATAGGGAAGAGAAGGTGGGATGTATGGAGGGAGAGATGGAGGGAGAAGTGAGATAGAGATAAGGAGAGAAGAGGAGGGAGGGACAAAGATAGATGGATTGAGTGAGTGAGAGAGAGACCTGAGAGAGGGAGAGGGGATAGGATGGAGAGACTTGAAAGAGAGACAGAGGGAGGGAGTGGGAGAGAGACAGAGGGAGGGAGGGTTAAGGATAGAGGGTAGAGGGTTTAATGGTTTAGGGTTTAAGGGTTTAGGGTTTAGGGTATAGGGAGAGAGATAGAGGGGGTTAGTGAGTGTGTGAGAAAGAGAGACCTGAGAGAGGGAGAGGGGGAGAGAGAGGGAGGGAGTGGAAGAGAGATAGAGGGTAGAGGGTTAAGGGTAGATGGTTAAGGGTAGAGGGTAGAGGTTTTAAGGGTTTAGGGTTTAGGGTAGATAGGAGAGAGAGAGAGAGAGATAGAGGGAAAGAAGGTAGAGATATTGAGAAAGGAGGCAAGGAGGGAGAGA